>CAIGQQ010030047.1:439580-462043 GCA_903798035.1 Danio albolineatus | reverse complement strand
ATAATAATAATAATAATAATAATAATAATAATAATAATAATAATAATAATAATAATTGAAAAATAAGTAAATATGGGAACTAAAGAACATAAACTTTATAGGAGTAATTTTTGCTTATGATCGCCCTTATGATTCCCTTGAAAATTTATGATTGTTGAATAAAATAATCCTTAAAGTAGTTGTAAATGAAGATGATAATTGGAGATGATACGAAATGTGACAGTGGAAATGCTGCTGCCCCTTTCCACCACCTCAAACCTGAATGTTGCAGAGAGAACACTGTTAATGCTTTAGCCTATCATTGACACAGTAATTATATAAATAAATAAACAGCAGACTAGTTTTGAAGCACTTCACCTCAACATGTTTTTCATTCTTCTTGATTGTGTAGTAGATAATGGACCAAAAAATACTTTAAAGTTAAGATACAAATTATACCAAATGGAATTAATTTCTAAAAGTTTTTTTTTTCCCTCAAGAGAAATATACAAATTATATTTCTGTCTGTGCCCGTCCACTACTCAACTGTGCAGTGGTTTGTTTCGCTCTGTGGAAAATAATGGTTTAATTAATGTTAATTATATATGTTTTTTTTCACAAACCTCTGTCATATATTTGCATTTTTTTTTATATATGTCAATTTTACAGTCTTGAGCATCTGATTTTGCCTCTGTACTTATTTTCTCTGTCTCATTTGCTAGGGATCGTTAATAAGCAACCCTGGCAGTAAAATATAGCCTATATTTAGAATTCAAAGAAAATACGTTAATTTTAAAAAGGTAATGTATGTTTGATCCTATCAATGTCAGAACAATTGCCCTTAAAAATGTAGCTTAGTTGTCAGCAAGCATCAGTGTTTATTAGTGTTAAATAAGAAATATTGTTATAGCAACACTTGTGATTGTGAACACTTGTGAAGCAACAGCACATTTTTTACCCACGACAAGATACAATTTTATTAAGACAATCTGAGATAGTGACTTTCGTAACTGATAATAAAAATCATGTGATCTGACCGTGGCTTTAAACAACACATTAACAATTCAATTAAATTTTCAATTGATCTTTATTTGTATAGCATTTTTACAATGTAGATTGTGTCAAAGCACTGATTAACTGATACAAATTGATAATGTTCCGATAGATAAGACCTAAACCAGGCCAGTGCAGTTCCTGTAATACCAACATAATTTTCAAGCCTATCAAGGAGAATATTATGATCGATTGTATCAAATGCAGCACTGAGGTCCAAAAGCACTAAGAGAGAAATGGTCAGGTGACACAAGGAGGTCATTTGTAACTCTTAGGAGTGCGGTTTCAGTGCTATGAAATGCTCTAAATCTAGATTGAAATTTTAAATAGATATTGTTTCTTTGTAGGAAGGAACATAGTTGAGCAGATACTATTTTTTCTAGTATTTCTGATAGAAAAGGTTTTAAAAAGTTTGAAATCGGTCTATAATTTGCTAGTTCTTTGGGATCATGCTCATTCATTTTCTTGTCGGCTTAGTCCCTTTATTAATCCGGGGTCGCCATAGCGGAATGATCTGCCAACTTATCCAGCATTTTGTTTTTACGCAACGGATGCCCTTCCAGCCACAACCCATCTCTGGGAAACATCCATACATTCTCATTCACACATACACACTACAGACAATTTAGCTTACCCAATTCACCTTAACCGCATATCTTTGGACTTGTGGGGGAAACCGGAGCACCCGGAGGAAACCCACGCAACCACGGGGAGAACATGCAAACTCCACACAGAAATGCCAACTGACCCAGCCGAGGCTCAAACCAGCGACCTACTTGCTGTGAGGCAAACGTGCTACTCACTACGCCTGTGGCGCCCTGGGGTCATGCTGTGGTTTTTTAATAAGAGTAGGGATGAAATCTTAACATTTTGAACTGGTTCAGAAACTTCTGAAAACAATTGTTTTAACAATTTAGTCTGTATAGGATCTAGCATAGACGTTGATTTGGACGAATTTATCAGTTTAGATAATTCTTCCTCACCTACTGTTGAAAAGTTTATCCATTTTATTGGTCTACAGGGTTCTAATTGGGACGATGCTGTAGGAGGCAGATTGATGGTGCTTATTGGATCTCTGATATCATCAATCTTGCATGTGAAAAAGTTCATAAAGTCATTACTGCTATGTTGAGAATTGCATGTTGATTCTTTAATTGTTAGATTGGCTACTGTGTTAAACAGGACCCTAGGGTTTTAACAGTCATTTGTAACGGAGCAACTATGTCTGACGTGTTAGAAATGACAGAATCGATAGTTTCAGTTGCAGTGTCAAGCACTTCTAGGCTGCCTGGAATGTTATGGAAATTAGAAAGATCAGGTAGGTTACTGACAAAATCATCTTTAGTGCTAGTGGTGATCATTCTACCATATTTATAAATAGAAGATGATTTTGTAGAGCTATCAATGCACAATAAACAGGAGATTAAATAGTGATCAGAAATGTCATCACTCTGCTGCACAGCTCGAACATTATCAATATCAATACCATGTGATAATATTAGGTCTAAAGTATGATTATGTCGATGGGTGGGCCCTGAAATAAGCAAAATCTTTTGTAAAATTAGTATGTTGCCCTGGATACAAATTTACAAATTTAGATTGAAATGTATTGTTTAAATTGCACACTGAAATATACATCACTATTACTTCAAATGAATTATATTTGAAGTCAGATCGCTAAGTAACACTAAAAATATTTCTGTATATTATGCCCACGCCTCCACCTTTGCCTTTAAGACGCCGCTCGTGTCAATAATTATATCCTTCAGGTGAAGACTTGTTTAGGGGCATGTAATCATCTGGTTTTATCCAGGTTTCTGACAGAGAGCATCTAGCTTTACAACAGTTATCAAATCATTAATAAAAAGAGTTTTAGATGACAGTGAT
The DNA here is from genome assembly GCA_903798035.1 of Danio albolineatus. Taxonomy (NCBI): domain Eukaryota; kingdom Metazoa; phylum Chordata; class Actinopteri; order Cypriniformes; family Danionidae; genus Danio; species Danio albolineatus. The sequence continues at coordinate 459,124 of CAIGQQ010030047.1, read as the reverse complement.
CGAATGTTCAACAATGCGAGTTTTATCTTTTGATTAGCTTTATTTTTTATTTGTTGAACAACAATTAGATAGTTACCTTTGAATCGATTTGGGAGTTTTTTTTATATTTAGAGGCTTGGGAAACAGACACAGTCTCTATGTTCTTAAATCTATGTGGCTCTACATGCTGCAGATTATTTGAGTTAGGTAAACTGTGGAGACTAGCAGATGGTTGGTTAAGCCAATTTGTGTGCTCTCTGACCCAGGCTCCAGTTAGTCAAATGCCAGCACTAAGACTATATGCCAGATTACTGGAGAGGAGCTCTAGCCCGAGTGGGATGAAGACCATCTCTCTTCAACAGGTCAGGTCTACCCCAAAAACTTGGCCAATTGTGTGCCATTGAGTGATGAGAGTCTGCTGTGAAACTCGTCACCACAATAAGCGGGCAGGGGACCAGAGCATATTACAGTGTCTGACATTGTCTTTGCAAGATGACACACCTCTTTAATATTACTTTTAGTGATCTCCGACTGACGTAGTCGAACATCATTAGCACCGACGTTAATAACAATCTTACTGAACTTACGTTTAGATTTAGCCAGTACTTTCAAATTTGACATGATGTCAGGCGCTCTGGCTCGCCAATCACAAGGGCACTTTCATCAGGTTTCTCAGTGGGTTTTTAACATTTAACATTTGTTTTATTTTAACAAAATAAGATAAATAACCTTGTCAACAACTGTATAATTTCTATGACAAAATAGATAACATAATTTTGTTTGACTTCAGGCTCAACAATTTTTTCTACATTTATTTATTTTTAAGATTTATTTTTGCCATCTATCCTTTTTTGACAGGACAGTAGACACTATTGGTAAGAGATGAGAGGTATTCAAGCTGTTCCTGAAACGTGATTTGAACATGCATTGGAAGCTTGAAGTTCAGCATAGGAACGGAGTATTTAGTTAAATATATTGCCTAAAGCAGGTGTAACTTATACAGTATATTGTCATACTTTGACAAAATTAAAACCTTAATGTAATTATACACTGGAAAAATCAGCAGCATCTAGCCTAGTTTGAAAACTCCAGTGCTGTTTTTGTAGGCTTTTGAAAACAATTTGTCAGCGCTTGAGTGTTTTGGATTATTGCTTGTAGTGGTATTTTATAATTTTAACCCAAAGAATGACCAGTCTGTCAGATGTAGAAGAACCGGAGTCAGAGATTAGATTAAATAAATGAAGTTTGCTGAAGAAAGTTTGCAGTTTCATCAGCAGAAGCCAGCTTCAACACTTGCAATGAGTTCCTAGGCCGCTCTGCTTACAATCACAAAATCAACAACAATTATACTCTCTACACGAGACCAGAAAGGATGTGATTCTGGTAAACTGTTACGATTGGCTAAAACAAAGATAGACAATTCTAAATATGTACGTCAATGCGTAGTCGTATCTGAGTCCAGATAGGGATGGCGACGGGAGCCTTGAGTCAGGGACAATTAAGAGCTACTCAAAACTGGTATAAACAGCATTCAGGCTGCCATATTCTTATTACACAAAGTCTATCTTGAATAAAAAGAAGAATCACTTTAAAAGGATTAACCGTAAAAATAGCAAAGTCAACTTAGACATTTTAGATATATTTTAGTATTAACTTATAGATATAACAATAGAAACTGTCCTTAGCCCTTCAGTTCCACTCAAGGTCTCCGTGACCTCTGACTTAGTTTGGTGGCTCCTGAAAATAGTTACAAAGAGACAGGCAAATGCACTAAACATTCTTATATTAAGCAGTGTGTTAACTTTATTGATTATTCAATAATCATCTTTAATAAAAATAATGAGAAACAGGATGATGCGAAAAGGATAAACGTCGATCCATGCTGAGACAGATTGGAAGGTAGAAATCTGAATCCTTCATGCTATTCTCATCTAAATCGATTGGAATATTTCATTTTTAAAAATTCTGTATGGTCAAATCCGAAGGAAGTTGTTTCAGCATTAAATATCAATCTTGAATGAAAACGGTTCATCGTGCATGCTGAGTGAGTAACAAAGCTCTCTTTTTTGTGATAAAAACATTTTTTCGTTCAGAATAAGACATTTGGTTAACTTTTATTAAACATGTCTTGTCCTGTGTTGTTTTAACAAATGCCATTACAATCTATTTATTTGTTTGTTTGCATATTTCGAGATTTAGATTTAGAAAGGATTTAGAAATCGAACATTATTTTTTTCCCAATGCAATTTAATAGGGCACTATAAAGGCCTAAGAACTTAATTCTTATTTTTTCTTAATATTTGCAGCCAAGACATGCTTCTAACCATGTATTGTTGACATATTTTCTAAAAAATGCAGTATTGTGTAAAAGCATGTTTATTACTAAGGAAACCAAAACAACCAAACAAAATTATATTTTTAATTGAACAAAACAATGGTCGGTTATTTTACTGGTCATCCCATACTATATGTGTATTTCACATGAAACCTTACTGCTGGGTTTTGGAGAAATGTGGCATTCACATAATATAAAGTGCTATAAAGACCTAATTTCTTGTAAGTAGAAGAAAACAGTGGTGAGTTCTTAACAGGATACCCCATACTACAGGCATACCTCATATGAAGACTTCTTACTGCAGCATTTTGGAGAAAAGGGACATAACTACCTTTTAGATGGCTATAAAAAAATTTAAAAGTAGAAAAAAAAACTGTTGTCAGTTCTTCAATGGTTAGTTCAATGGTCAGTTGGGTTGATGGTATCATCCCAACTGTGTGAATATGCTACAAAATGCAATTGTTGGGGATAATGAAGTGGTACTGCTTGAAATGTAGGGGTACAAAGATAAAGCGATCTGATATGTTTGGTTAATTTTAAAGGGATAGTTCACTCAAAAGTGAAAAGGAATGCACCATTCTAGTGGTTATAAACATTTATGAGTTTGAACGAAACTGAAAACCGTTAAACATTCAATTCTATTTTAGGAATAAACAATTACTATGGAAATGTATAATTACAGTTTCCCAGCAGAAAAGGGAACTCTAATGTTGTGTGTTCTTGATATAGCCACATAGCCAATCATTCTGAAGAGTAAGAAATTGGGCCAATGAATCACTATAATCTATTTTAAATGTGGCCTTTATAGCACATTTTGCCAAAATACTGAAATAAAAACGTTTATTATGAGTTACGCATACAACATGGAACGCCCTGTATCAAAACTGACCATTGTTTTATTCTACTTATTAGAGACAGGGACTTTATAGACATCTGAATGGTAATAATGTCCCAATTCTTCCTATGAAGTATGCATATAGTATTGGATGTCATGTACAAGAAATGACTGTTGTTTTCTTCTGCTTATTAGAAATGGGGTCTTTATAGCCATCTGAAAATAAATAATTCTCCAGAACGCTGCAGTAACAAGTATTCATGTGAAGTATGCACATAGTATGGGACGCTCTGTACATGAATTGACCATTGTTTTTTCTACTTCTAGTAGAAAACTTCTAGCACTTTAAATTATGTCAATGCCCCATTTCTCCAAAATGCAGCAGTAACAAGATTTCATATGAGGTATGCATATACTATGGAATGTCCTGTACAAGAACCGACCATTGTTTTTTTTTCTGCTTATTGGAAATAGGGTCTTTATAGCACTTTAAAGTATGTTAATTGCCCCTTTATCCAACATGTGGCAGTAAGAAGGTTTCATATAAGGTATGCATATAGTATGGGATGTCCTGTACAAGAACTGACCATTGTTTAGTTCTACGTATTAGGAATGGGTTCTTTATAGCAGATTATATTATGTTAATATACTGTTTCTCCAAAACAATGCAGTAAGAAGCCCAGTTGAAATCTTCCATCTGGAATTTTGCAAAAACATCCTCGGAGTTCGCAGAAGCACACCTAGTCTTGGTTGCAGAGCAGTAAGGCAAGGCAAGGCAAGGCAAGTTTATTTATATAGCACATTTCATACACAGTGGCAATTCAAAGTGCTTTACATAAACAGGAATAAAATTGAAGTATAAGAAAATAAAAACAAATAATAAAAAACAGATAAAAACAGATTAAAATGAGTTAAGACAAGTTATAAAAGAATGAAAAGAAAAGAAAGACGCAATAGTGCGATCTGTCGGACGTAGCACAGTGCTCATTCAGTAAAGGCACAGCTAAACAGATGTGTTTTCAGTCTTGATTTCAATGTGCCTAATGTTGGAGCACATCTGATCATTTCTGGAAGCTGATTCCAGCAGCGAGGGGCATAATAGCTGAAAGCAGATTCACCCTGCTTTGACTGAACTCTTGGAATTTCTAGTTTATGTGATCCTAATGATCTGAGTGATCTGTTAGGTTTGTATTCAGTCAGCATATCTGTAATGTACTGAGGTCCTAGGCCATTTAGTGATTTATAGACAAGTAGTAATACTTTAAAATCTATTCTGAATGTAACTGGAAGCCAGTGTAAGGATCTGAGGACAGGTGTGATGTGCTCTGATTTCCTGGTTCTGGTCAGAATCCTGGCCGCAGCGTTCTGGATGAGCTGCAACTGTCTGACTGTCTTTTTGGGAAGGCCAGTGACGAGTCCATTACAGTAATCCACCCTGCTGCTGATAAAAGCATGAACAAGTTTCTCTAAGTCTTCACTGGAAACAAAGCATCTAATTCTTGCAATGTTTTTGAGATGATAGTATGCTGATTTAGTTACTGCTTTGACATGACTGTTGAAACTCAGATCTGACTCCAGAGTCACACCAAGATTCTTGACCTTATTTTTTGTTGTTTGACCCTTAGAGCCGAGGTACGCATTCACCTTGAGAACCTCATCTCTGTTCCCAAATGCAATGACTTCAGTTTTCTCTTTGTTTAACTGAAGGAAGTTTTGGCACATCCAACTGTTAATTTCATCAATGCATTGGCAGAGGGTGTCAATGGGGCTGTAGTCATTAGGCAGTAAGGCTATGTAGATCTGAGTGTCATCAGCATAGCTGTGGTAGGAGATTTGGTTCTTTCTCATTATTTGGCTCAGAGGGAGCATATAAAGGTTGAACAGGAGAGGTGCCAGAATTGAGCCTTGTGGGACTCCACACGTCATGGGTGTCCACCTCGACCTATGGTCACCTATACTGACATAGTAACCTCTCCCTTCAAGGTACGATCCGAACCATTTGAGGACCGTCCCAGAAAGCCCAACCCAGTTTTCCAGCCTATCCAGAAGTATGCTGTGATCGACAGTGTCGAATGCAGCACTGAGATCGAGCAATACCAGCACTGTTAGTTTGCCTGAATCTGTATTTAGGCGGATATCATTGATTATCTTTATAAGGGCGCTCTCTGTACTGTAATATGCTCTGAAACCAGATTGAAAATTGTCTAAACACCCCTTCAAGCTTAAGAACCTGTTAATCTGGTTAAAAACTACTTTTTCAATGATTTTGCCAATGAAAGGGAGATTTGAGATTGGCCTGTAGTTGCTCAGTAGGGTGTTATCCAGGTTGCTCTTTTTCAAGAGGGGTTTAACTACTGCAGTTTTAAGTGAGTTTGGAAAAATCCCTGAGAGAAGTGAAGCATTCACCACTTTCAGAAGATCCATTTCTAGACAGTTAAACACAGTTTTAAAGAATGATGTGGGGAGCGTGTCAAGATCGCAGGTTGATGTTCTCATAATTTGCACAATCTCTTCTAAGATTTTACCATCAATTTCCATGAAATCAGACATAATGTCTGATTTCTTAAGTTGAGGTTGAGCTTGTCTGACGTCGACACAACTTGGCTGATTGGATGAGCTGATTGCCTTTCTGATATTATTGATCTTATCAGTAAAGAAATGAGCAAACTCATTACATTTGCTTTCAGAGAGTAGTTCACTAGGAATTCTACTGGGGGGGGGGGTTTGTGAGTCTCTCTACCGTTGCAAATAGGGTACGGGTGTGATCTATATTGCTGTTTATAAGGCTTGAAAAGAAAGTCTGCCTAGCAGTGTTTAGTTCCACATTAAAAGCATGAAGACTGTCTTTATAGATATTGTAATGGACTACTAATTTCGTCTTCCTCCACATACGCTCAGCTTTTCTGCATTGTCTTTTCATCATCTTTACAGATGTTGACCTTGTCCAAGGTCCTTTCTGTCTGCCAGTTCTCTTCCTGACTTTAACAGGAGCAATATCATCAATGACATTCTTAACTTTAGAATTAAACAAATCAAGGAGAGAATGGACAGAGTCTGCAGATATGCTTGGTGTTAGTGATATGGTCTTCATAAACTGCTCACTAGTGTTCTCATTTATGTATCTCTTTCTGACAGAGACAGATCTGTCTTCAATGGCTGGAGTGATCAATACATCAAAGAAAATACAGAAATGATCAGATAGTGCCACATCCTTAACAACAGTCGATGAAATGTGTAAACCCTTAGTTATAAGTAGATCAAGACTGTGTCCACGATTGTGTGTGGGTCCTTGAACATGCTGAGTCAGATCAAACGTGTTAAAAACAGTCATAAGTTCTTTTGTAGCATTGACTTCTGGATTATCAACGTGAATATTAAAATCCCCAGCAATAGTAAAACTGTCAAATTCAGAGGTTACTATTGATAACAGCTCTGTAAAATCATCAATAAAAGCTGGAGAATATTTTGGAGGTCTGTAGATAATGATCAGTAAAATGCGTGGAGCACCCTTTAGTGCTATACTCAGATATTCAAAGGACAAATAATCACCAAATGACATTTGTTTACACTCATAAACATCTTTAAACAGGGCAGCGATGCCTCCACCTCTCCTATTAGCTCTGCAAACACTCAAATAATCAAAGTTTAAAGGAGCTGCTTCATTCAGGACTGCTGCGCTACAACTGTCATCGAGCCAAGTTTCATTTAAAAGCATAAAATCAAGGCAATTTGTGCTAATAAAATCATTGACTAAAAGTGACTTATTGTTAAGTGATCGGATGTTTAAAAGTGCTAACTTAACAGTTTTAGCTGTTTTCCCTACAGTTGTCTCAGATCTACATTTAATCGACACCAGATTTGAATGGTTTGCAGGAAGATTCCCTGCACTCTTCTTGATTTCTGAGAGCAGAGGCAAGTTCTGGCTCCATCTGTCAGACTCCAGCCCAGAGATCTACCATCAACAAGCGCTCAGATATAGAAATGCACATCCGGCAAATGACCCCATGCACTATCTGGTGGAAAAACACCAACTTAATTCACAAACCCAGTCCCAACATCTAAAGACTAAAGAAATAGAGAAGATTACCCAGGAGGAATATAAACTCAATTGGCAAATTAAAGTTCGACAAATAAAAAAGTTGATGTGCTTCCACCAGATTAAACCTGGGTATGAACTGGCCCCATACCTGACCAACATTAAGAGCCCCGGTCAAAGAAAGCTGATGAGCCGGTACCGTCTGAGTGGACACAGGCTGAGTGTGGAGACGGGCCGACACAAGCGGAGGAGCCCAGAGCTCACACTGTGTACACTTCTCTGCTTGAGCTGTGGAGAATGAGCTGCACTTCCTCACTCACTGCAGCAAATATCAGACCATCAGAGATGCTTACGTCACACACATATCTCTAATTCTGCCACAGTTCCAGCAAGCCACAAATACAGAGAAACTGCATTTTATATTGGGAGAAAATGAAAAGTGTGTTCATCTAGCAGCACAGTACGTGTCCTCATGCCACCATATGAGAGAAAAAGGCTGATCCCCTTACCCCTTATTAAAGCTCTCTGTCCTTATCATTTATTATTAAATATTTTTAATAATCTTTTTTTTCAATTAACTTGTTTATTGTGACGACAAATATGTATAATATAATGGTATATATGTGTGTGTGTTTGTTTATTATTACTTGCATTTTTTTATCTATATGTATGTTCTGTGTTTTGTTATTGCTTTGGCAACATTGTTCTTTGTTTTACAGTCATGCCAATAAATCTCTTTGAATTTGAATTTGAAGAAGTCTCGCTCTCTCTCGCTCTATTTAGTATATCATATTATTCATATATATCATATCATTTATATCAATAAAAATAATAATAGATCAGAAAACACTGTACATTTAACAATCAACATTGTAGGATAAAACAGTAATGAAAAAAATATATAAACAGTAATAATCAGTATATGGCAAGCGCATCACTGATGTTTTTATTTGTCTGCTCTCTCTTTTTGTGACAGGTGTTAATGTATTGTGCCGCTAAAAGGATACAGTCTGTTTTTTCCCCCAGTAAATATTGCACTTGTGTTTTATTGTCTTACTCAGTGAATTGTGGGTAAATGCTCTGGAGTTTGGGGTAGAATGTTTCTCGGATGTGCTCATAGTTTGTGCAGCGGGTGAGGAAGTGTTCTTCCAACCTCTGTCTGGGCACGGTGTGGGCAGATGCGGCTCTCTCTGGGTTGCCAGTTCTGTCTGTATCGGCCTATCTCTACAATCAGACTGTGAGCACTCAGTCTGTATTTGGTCATTGTTGTTCTTAATTTACTGGCCTTTACTGCACTCAGATATGCTGCTGTGGTATAATCTCTATTGAGGCCTAAATAACACCGAAGTTTACTTTCTCCTTACTGTTTTCCTGCTGCTTCATTCCAGTAAATCAGATACTCTTCTTTCCGTGCGTTTATCATTTGATTTGGCTTAATTTTGTGGATGAGGATGTCCATGTCCTGATGCTGCCTGCTGTTAGTCATACTCGTTGTGTTGGGTTGTGTTTGTAGCTTCAGGACCATCTGAATCAGAGGGCTTTTTTCAATGTCCATTTCTTGGTTTTTGAGGGCTTTAAAATGATAAGAGTCGGGTCGCTCATTTTAATGTGTTTCCAAAATTTGACGGCTCGTTTCTCAATGCGCATGAGTAGAGGATACTGGCCTACTTCTACCCTGTATGCATTGCTGGGTGTGTTCCTCTGTACACTGACGATGCTCCTACAGAACTCTGCATGTAGGCTTTCAATTGGATTCTTATCACACTTATCAAACTAATGACTAAGGAGAGGACCCCACACTTCACTCCCTATCGGTTCAATCAGTGACTGTAAAATTTTGAGCCAGATTCGAACTGGAATTTATTTTTGTGTTGATTTTTTTTAATGGCGTAAAAGGCCCTTAACGCTTTCTCTTTCAGTTCATTCACAGCCAGATTTAGTTTTCCATTAGCACTTATTTTCAACCCATAGTATGTGTAGCTTGTGGTATGTTTAATTTTTGTCATACCAAGGGTGACACTGTTTCTTTCTCTGACATCTGTGTTTTTTCTGGAATTTTAGGGTTTTGGTTTTCTTTGGGTTAATGGGTTAATACCACAGAAGCTGTGCAGGATATCCAGCTGCTGCTGTAGACCCTCTTGTGTTGGCGACAGCAGCACCGGATCATCCGGAAACAGCAGGAACTTTACATTGCCGGATGTGCATCTATGTCTGAGCGCTTGTTGATGGTAGATCTCTTGGGCTGGAGTCTGACAGATGGAGCCAGAACTTCCCTGCTCTCTTCTGGATTTCTGAGAGCAGAGGGAACCTGCCTAGTTCTGCTCTGCAGCCAAAACTAGGTGTGCTGTGAACTCCGAGGATGTTTTTGCAAAATTCCAGATGGAAGATTTTAACTGGGCTTTTTTCCCCAAGAATCATAATTTAAGTTAAATGTGGGTCCCCAGAGTTCACAGCAGCAGGACAGGTTTCACAATGGTGTCAAATATTTTCAGCCACAGTTTAATGGGCGGGTTAAATTTAAAAAGTGTTTTTTTAATATAATAAAAAGCCCTGCATGCCTTAGCAGCCAAGTCTTTTAGAGCTTGACTGATGTGTCCAGACGCTGAGATTGTCAGACCCAAATAACAATAAGAGGTGACATGGTTAAAAGTTGTAATCATGAGCTTCGATTTCTGCATGTTAATGGGCAATGCCCAGCCTGTGCTGAACTCCTCCTGTATGGAGAGGCTGTGGTGAAGACCCTCTTCATGAGGAGACAGCAGCTGCAGATCATTTGCATATAAGAGACATCTGATCTCTCTATTCTCCAGGCTCAGGCCAGGAATACAGGACTTCTCAAGTGCTGATGCCAATTCATCTATATAGATGTTAAATTGAGTCGGGCTGAGACTGCAGCCTTGACGTACTCCTTTACTCTGAGTAGGTTGAATAATTTCAAGATGGCGATTTTTAATTGAGGACTGCTGTGTTTCAGCATCTCATAAGAGATTCCATCTATGGCACAGGACTTTTTATTTTTTAGAGTTTTCAATTTTTAGATTAACTCATTTAATAGTATTGGGTTATCTAAATGGTTTAGCTGATCTTTAATAGTATTTTCGAATGTAAGTAATTGGAAGGTCAGATGTTTTGGTTTTTGGGTCAGTTTTTTTTGTGAATGTAGTTTTTCAAAATGTTTGGTCCAGATTTTTGGGTCTTGAATGAGAATTAGTTTGCATTCTTTGGATTGATTACATTTTTTTCATAATTCCCAAAATAAATTTTGATCAATAGCCTCCTCAATTTGATTCAATTTTTTTTTCCAATTTTATGATCAGCTTTCTTTTGTTTTAATAGTGATTTATAAATTTGGAGTGTTTGTTGGTATTTTCCTCGTGTGTGTTGGTTTGTAGGATCTCTGTGTTTTTTATTTGACGATTGTCTCAATTATGTTCTTGTCTTTTGACAGTCTTTGTCAAACCAGCCAGCTCTAGTTTTCCCTTTTTTAAATTTGTAATTCAGATTTTTCCTCAGGGTTTTTTGGGCAACTGTTGAAAAAATATTGGTCAGCTGTTCGGTTGCTAAATTTATAGTTTGTTCCTCTTTACCAAATGGAGTCAGTATGAATGTATTAATCATGTTCTCCACTTGAGTGTTGTGGAGCTCTGCTTCATAGCGGGCAGGACTGTCTTTACTCCAGATTAATTTAGATGGTAGGGGATGCAGTTTTATTTTTTGTTCTGAGATTAGGCAGGCATTCTCTGATCTTTTCAGGCTGAGAACAATGTGGTTGTGGTCTGAAAACGGCAGTTGTGGCATCACTATAAAATAGTTAATTATACTGTGGTCAGTGTCTGTAATGGCATAGTCTACTGTGCTGACCCCTAGATGTGAACCATATGTGGGTCGACCCAGGGAGTCACCCTTTGTTCTGCTATTCACTATATAGACACCTAGGCTGTTGCAGAGCTACAGGACTTGTTTTCCATGTTTGTTTGTGATGTTCTCATAGTTTTGCCGCATTTTATCAAAACATTTTTGATTAGATTCAGATTTTGTCTGAACTAATGCAGTCTGCCTCCTTCCCTGTTCTGGTGTTCAGATCTCCCATTAATAACACTGAGCCTGGAGACTGAAAATAACTGATCTCTGAGAAGATCTCTTCATTATAATAGGGGACTCGTACGGGGGGGGTTTGGGGGGTGGGGGGGGGGGGGGGGGATGTATGAGGTGCACAGATACGTGTCCTTACCTAAACATAAAAGCTTTTTTCATTTTTAATCAAATATGTGTTGTTCCTTTTTTACAGGATGACTATACTGCCACAGATGATCTTTAAACCAAACTATAATTCCTCCTGAATCTCTTCCATTTTTAATATTAGGCTGTTTGATGGAATGGACACGAAGCTCTCTGTAGTTTGAGGGAGTGTGGGAGTTAGTGTCTAAATGACTCCATGTCTCAAGTAATATAATTATATCTGTACTATATACAATATTTACAAAATCAGGGTAAATAGTTTTCTCCCCAAAGGCTGGAGAGAACATTCCTTGAATGTTATAACTTGTTATTTTTTTAAAAAGCCATTTAGTAATAGTGCAATTACCAGAATAATGTACGAGTTTATGACCCGAATAAAATAATAATAATAATAATCAAATACTAGTGAATAAATAGCAATAATAATAAAAATACAGTATTAATTCAATTATATAGGTCATTTTATGAGGTGTTTTTTGAGCACTGTTCAGGGTTGATGCCTTGATAGTTTTTGCGAACAGTCTCATGCCCTCTCTGTGGATGTGTATAAGATCAAATAGGTGCTGATGTTGGATGTGGGAATTGTTGGCTATATGGACGTTGGGCATTTTAGAACAGATTTTGGTTATCTCCTCATTGATTGTGTTGATGAACCTCTGTGGTACGTCTCTGCGGGACAGAAGGGTTGAGATGATGACTTTGGCTTTGGAGAAGATCCTGTTAGCTGTCCTCACTGTGACATCCACCCTGCAAGATGATGTGTGTTCTGCAGCAGTCTCATAGCAGCCTGAGTTGTGGGACACCAGAACTTCTGCACTGATCTGGCTGCAAACAGCCGTCTGTGATAAAGGTGGTGACCATTAGAGTCACAGAGGATGACGATGTGCTTATTTTTTCTTCTGTTCTCTGCTGTTGTTCATGGATGGTGTTGTAGCTGGTGGATGGTGCTGAGTGCTGCTGTTCTTCGTCCTGAAGCTCTTAGGGGTTCGGGGAGACTGACGGACTGAAGGGCTGATGGAACTTTGTGAGTGGATGTTCACACTCTGCTCTTGAGTAATGTGTGTGGAGGATTTAGCCATGGAAGTATTGTGTGTTTGTGTACTGCTGACATGCTTCTGTGGAGTTGTGGAGCTGCTATGTGTTTGTGTGCTGACACAGCATTGCTGATGTGTTATGTGGAGCTGGGCTCTGGTCTCCTCCTTCAGCAGTCTATCTAGTGTGTGTCCATGCTGTTCTCTTCTGCCCAGCTCCTCTCTTACCCTCTTCAGCTCCTGCTGCAGCTCCTGGTTGGCCTCCTCCAGCTGCCTGATGGCTGAGCAGAGCTGATGGAGCTGCTGTATGCTGTGGTGGTTGGTCAGGTTCAGCAGCTGATGGAGGCTGTTTGCTGGTTTGCTCCTTAAACAAGAAAAACTCCTGCTCCAGATCAGCGATGTTGTCTCTTAGGGCCTTTATCTTTGGAGAAGCAGGAGAGCTGGTGTGTCTGAGTATACATTGTGTAGTCATTTTTGTGTTGTTGTCTCCTTCGAGAGTTAATTGTCTGCCTTTGCCATGGCATATATGAGAAAAGGAGGCATCAGCAGAGCAGAGGACGGTGTGCCATGCTAATGGTTGTTCAGCAAAGAAGAGCAGGTTACACTGAACTCTGTTGTCTTCTGGTCCACTGTAGTCAGACAATAGCATTTCTGGATTCTCTCTCAAGATCATTTCTTTCATCCTTTTCTTTTCTTTAGCAGATTTAGTTTCTCTTGGATAAATTATCTCCAGCTCCTCTTCATTTTTTGAAAAATGCCTCAGCTCTAGGTAGACCCATGGTGTTCATAACTGCCGCCGGAGTTAGCTTTAGGTTTTAGCTTGATGGTTTTAATTGAATGCAGCTTTTAGTATTAATTTTTTCAGAGGTCTTACATTAATATTCTTCTGCCTCTATTGTTCACAGATGAGTATCCAATAACTTTAGTCAAGATTTGGGTCACAAAAATTACACATTTCTGGTAAAAAAAAATATGTTGCTCAGGACTTTTTTTGAACTCTCTCTCTCTCTCTCTCTCTCTCTCTCTCTCTCTCTCTCAAGTTCAAGTTGCCTTATTGGCATGACATTCAATCGGTATTGCCAAAGCACTTCAAATATGTAATATATAAAAATCATCAAATAATAATACAGTAAATAGGAAATAAATGCCAAAAAATAAATTTGATAAATATAACAATTATAATAATAAAAATAAGTCTAGATTATTTAAATAAGATACATGAATGTACATTAACCGTTTCTTATGGTGTGTCGGGTGTATACATATTTTGCAGCTAGTCTAGACGTCAATTCATCCTTTCCGAGTACATGGTAAAGTTTTTCTGAGTCATTTAATTTAAAAAAATGAATTAGTCAGTGTTTCAAATTGGGGGAAAATGTTTCTGTAGTCGTGGTGTATTTGGGGCAGAACAGAAGGAAGTGTGTTTCATCCTCTATTTGGTTTGTCTCACACTGTTTACATTGTCTGTTCTTTAGGAGTCCAAGATTTTTTTATGTCTGCCCTTTTCTATGGTCATGATCACAGAGGCGATATTTAGAAAGAATGTGTTTTTCTTTTAATTGTTTTAATGGTAAATAATTAGCCTACTGTGTGGTTCTGTTTAGGGCCGAATAACATTGAAGTTTAGTTTGGAGGGTGAATTCAGTTTTTAGTTTTTCATCATAATTATATTTTAATGATTTGTCAATGTGTTTGTGAAGGTTTTGTTTGGGGACGGGTTCGGTTGGAGTTTTCTTCAGTAGTTCAGGTACCTGTGTGTTTAGAGGATGAGACACTGCAGGTTTTTCATTGGCCAGAAGGGCTTTATATTGGATGGACTGGGGGTCAGACTGATGCAAGTGCAGCCAGAACTGAATAGCTCGTTTCTGAATCTCCAAGTTCAGTGGGTATAAACCCAGTTCAGCCCTGCAGGCAATGTTAGAGGTGTTTCTGTGGATATTTAATATGTTTTTAGCAAATTTTAATTGTGTTCATTCAATTAAACTTTTATTCCAATTTTCAAATTTTAATAGTGGTCCCCAAATTTCACTCCCATATAGTAAGATTGGTTTGATAATGGTGTGATATAGTTTAATCCATGTTTTAATTGGTATCTGTAATTGGCCAAAGCATGACTTTATAGCATAGAATGCTCTGCGAGCTCTCTTGCTCAGGGTCTTGACAGTGAGACTGAAGCCACCAGAGGCTAAGATCTGAATACCTAGGTAAGAGAAACTGCTACAATGCTCGAGAGCTTCTTCTCTGTATATGAACTGATATTTGTGTCCCTGAGATCTGGCTTTCTTCTGGAACACCATGACATTGGTCTTGTCCAGGTTGACCGTCAGTGCCCATTCCTCACAGTACTGCTCCAGCAGAGTCAGGCTGTGTTGGAGACCCTCTGCTGTAGGAGACCTGCAGCACCAGATCATCCGCATACAGCAGGCACTTTACTTCAGAGTCAAGCAGAGTGAGGCCGGGGGTGCAGTCGGAGCTGTCCAGAATGTCTGCCAAATCATTAATGTAGATGTTAAACAAGGTTGGGCTCAGGCTGCAGCCTTGCCGCACCCCTCGACTGTGCTGAACAAACTCTGTTCTCATATTTCCAAGTTTTACAGCGCATTTACTTTTCTAATACATGGCTTCTATAATGCTATATACTTTTCCACCAAAGCCAATTTGCAACAATTTGTATAATAGTCCGTCATGCCAAATACAATTTTTAAAAGCTTTTTTAAAATCAACAAAACGAGAAAATCTTTATTTGTTTTTTAAAAAAATGTTTTTATCTATTAAACTATGAAGCGAGTAGATGTGGTCAGATGTCCGTTGTTTTGGTAAAAAGCCAATTTGTGATTTGTTTATTGTGTTCTGTTTTGTGATGAATGTCACTATCCGGTTATTAATAATATTGCAAAAGAGTTTTGCTAAGTTGTTGCCAACACAAATGCCACAGTAATTATTGGGGTTGAATTTATCTGCATTTTTATATATAGGTGTGATCAGTCCTTCAGACCATGTCTCAGGGATGTCACCAGAGGATAGGATAAGGTTGAATATTTTGGCTAGAGCCTGAATTATGTTGGGGCTGCTGAGTTTTAGCATTTCATTACTGATGTTGTCCTGTCCACATAATTGTTTTCCAAATTTGAGTTGTTGTTTGATGCTACATATAATAGCCAAAATTTGAAATATGTTATTAAGATTGGATGTTGCAGAGTTTATTCCATTAGTATCTGGAGTGTAATTTGTGGACATAAAGAGATTTATCATTTTGTGTATTGTAGAGCTGCACATGTTTTCTCTAAATGTTTCTGCATCAGACTGACTCCAGCTGAATATGGGTTTTAAAGGGAACAGTTTTCCTTGATTAAGGGGGAACATTGAGCTGGTTACATGACTGTTTCAGGTAGAGGTCTATTTGGTAATGGTCAGAAATGGGGCATTGAGGTTTAACTGTAAAGGCATTAATAAGATGCGGGTCAATGTCTGTCATTGAATAATCAACTACACTTGCTCCTAATTTAGAGCAATATGTCGGTCTACCAAAAGAATCTCCTTTGGTTCTACCATTTAGAATATATAAACCTAGACTTTTGCAAAGTTTAAATATTTTTTCCCGCTTATATTAATGATGTTATCACAACTGGTTCTCGGAGTAATGACAGATGATGAATAAGACATGATGTCCCCAGATATATGATCAATATCTACAGTATTTATATAATCAATTTCTCTTCCAGTCCTTGCATTTATGTCTCCACATATAAGTGTGTGTCCTCTGGACTGTAAGTGCAGGACGTCTTTCTGCAGCTGCTGAAAGCAGTCTTCTTAATGATAAAGAGAGTCATGTGGTGGGATATAGACAGCACAGGCAAAGATTACTCTGTGGCAAGATCGATTCTAATTCTAGCCAAATTAGTGAATTTTCAGTTTTGATGATTTTAATTAGATGTTTTAGATTAGCTTTGTGCCATATAAGAAGGCCACCTGAATCACGGCCACATTTTATCTGGGAGTGTTTGACTGAGGGTACAATGATTTCTTTGTATCCTCTTGGACAGTGTAAGTTCTCATTACTCCGACATCAGGTCTCATTAAATATAACTATATCTATGTCTTTTATATTATTAAGTAGATCTTGGTCTGTGGACTTGTTTCACAAACCTTGAATATTCCAACAACTAAACGATTTCATAGATAAACTAACAGTAAAAATATAGTGAAATATATAGTTAAGATATAGTAAAATGTATGTGTATATTTACAATATTATTCTTGCTTCGCTAGTTTGAAGCAGATTATAATGAGCAGGTGTTTAATCTGGCTCAGTTCCTTGGCTGCAGGGTCGGGTGTCTGTTGGACGGCTGCTGCGTAGCTCTGCTGCTGTGATGGAGCTGCTGGGGTCAAATGTAGGAGGTTGAAGGTGTCTCTGTGGATGAGGGCTGCTTTGCTTCTTGGGAGGTCTGCTAAGTCCTGATAAACTCAGAGCTGAGCCTTTCAGCACTCTCGCAAAGACCTGAACTCCTGTCTTGTTGAGGTGTATATAATCATACATGTGTTGGGCTCCGATGTCTTTATGGTAGGCCAGGTGAACATTAGGATTCAGCGCACAAGCTCTTGAGAGTTCCACATTGTTTCCCTAGATCACGTGGAAAGGTATGTCACTGCGTGGCAGTAGTGTGGATAGGGTAATTTTTAGATTCAGAAAAGCGCTGTGATGGCTACTGTACTTCTCGTAGCAGAGGAGCCATGTTGCCTCTGGTTGCTCGCAGGTCATTTGTCCCTGTGTGGATGATGATGTGCTTCATTCAGGTTTTTGTCAGATAAGATCTGAAGAGCTTTACTTGTGTTCGGGCACCATATTTTCTGTGCTTTGATTCTTGGAAATAAGAGTTTTGTCTTTTAGATATTTTGGATTTGAGTCGATGAGGATGAGAGCCTGTGTGTGTGAGGGTGGGGCTGATGGATTGTGGGTCTGTTAAAGGCTGGAGCTCATCCACTTTCTGTAAGGACTGGATCTCAGTGAGGGTCTCTGCACAGATCAGGGGTTCAGTCTGAGAGTCTCTGGAAGATGATGAATGGAGAAGCTGGTTCTTCATATTATCAATGAGTTCATCTTTTTTTGAAGTTCTGACTTTAAGGCTGAGAGTTCTTCCTGTATTTTTGTTTTAATTTCTGTTTTTTGTCTTCTAAATGTTGTTTTTAGTTCCTTCAGCTCTTCTCTTGTTTCATTGAGCTCTTTTGACATCTGCTCTTTGCTTTTCAGTAGGCATTCAGTCTCTTGCTTTAGGTCCATCATGTCGTTTTTAAGCTGTTGCAAGTCATTGTTGTCTTTTAAGTGGGATAGTATTAATTATTTTAGTTCAACTACATCTATTTCTAGGAGTGACAATTTTTCTTTCATTCTTGACATTGGAGATTGAACTAGGGAATTTGCATCTGTTGTCTTCTTTGGGTGTCTTGAAAAGGAGAAGTGTTTGATTTAATTTCTGTTCGATCCTGTTTGAAATTTGTATTCAGCTGTGTCAACTTTTTAATTTGTGAAAAGTCCATGATAAAGGTTTGAAGGACAGGCTCTGAGCCCTGGATCATGATAGTGCCATTGTGGTATAAGTTTAGAGACTTCTTGATTCCTCATTCTCTTCAGCATCTTCAAATACTAGTATTTGTCTGCCTTTGCAGTTTCCTCTTTTTGAGGTAAAGGCAAAATGTTGGCAAAAAGCAGTATGCCATAATGGGCTGTTCTCAGTGTAAAAGAGCGGGTTGTTGAGTTTACTGAACTGAAATCCAACACCAATAACTGGACTGACATTTTCAATTTACTATAACCTTCTATGTGAAGCTGCTTTGACACAATCTACATTGTAAAAGCGCTATACAAATAAAGGTGAATTGAATTTACTGTGCTCATAAGCTGCGTCCCAAATGACACACTATACACTATGCACTTATGTATTTATGCACTTACACATTCAACAGCATAGTATATGTATGTAGTGTTGTACCAAATGGAGCACTAATGGCTTTTTTACTAAGCGGAAGTTCAAACCGTTTCCCTGATGACGTTTGCCTGGTGCCAAATTAATGAAATAAATGACCAAAAAAACAAATATTACCTGGCATAAGTATAACCGCATTTACCACCGGGAGGCACTATAATCACTCTCGTAGGAGAATTTTGCTTTCACAGTCCAAAATAAATAAAGTTATCCAACATGTGCGCCTGATAGCTCCACCCCTTCCGCTACATGAGCAAAGCTGCGGACGTTGAGTGCGTGAAGTGTCCATCATTACACACTTCGTTTTACTGGCTGAATGAGTGCATGATCCGGGTAATTAAAGTGCACTTATTATTTTAGAGTTTTCAGTGTGAACGCACTACTTACACTACAAAATGGCGTAGAATAGTGCATAAGTATGCGATTTGGGACACAGCTATAGTCTGCAAACAGTGTTTCAGGTCTCTCCTTGATCTGCTTCTGTCGGTGGAGCTGTTTAGAGTGTTCAGAGCTCTTCTGAGGGTAGGTAAAGGGGCGGAGCCTGCATGCTGCAGTGGCCATTGTTGATTTTAAAATGTAAACAAGCAACTTAAAAAACTGTCACTGTGTTTACTTTTGATAGATCTTCTGTGAATTATATACAGTATAAATGTATATCAAAATATCAAAAATGTCCATAAAAATAAAATATTGATGAAAATCAGTGCGTAAATTGTAAAAACAAGACCAAAATGAGCATCTTCATTGATACTGTCATGCAGGGAAAATGATAAAAATAGATATATTATATATAATATATAAATAAGATATATTTTTCTTCCTGAAGTAATCATAGTTGAATATTTCCAGAGTACCTTCATTCATTTCTGTGTCTCCTCATTATTTAAAGACTGATGTTTGATGTCCTCTTTGGTTTGATGTATTCTGGGATTGACTTCTTGCAGGTCTTTGCTCTGTAAAGTTTTTCTCTGAAGTAGTTATGTGGTCCTTTTTGTTTTCAACTGCTGTTTTTCTCGGTTAAATTCAGTAAAACTTTGTTCAAAGATGTTTGCTGCTGCTCTCTCTCTCTCTCTCTCTCTCTCTCTCTCTCTCTCTCTCTCTCTCTCTC
>CAIGQQ010030047.1:411871-437634 GCA_903798035.1 Danio albolineatus | reverse complement strand
TTCCACTCTCTCAACCTGGCCACTGAAAGTTCAACATGGCATCTCATGACAAACAACTCTCAGAAGACCTGAAAAAACAAATTGTTACTTTGCATAAAGCCTAGGCTATAAGAAGATAGCCAACACTCTGAAACTGTGCTGCAGCCAAGGCCATTCAATGCATTAGGTGGACAGGTTCTTCTCAGAACACGCCTTGCCATGGTCAGCCAAGGAAGCTGAGTGCACGTTCTGAGCGTCACATCCAAAGATTGTCTTTGAAAAAAGACGGATAAGTGCTTCCAGCATTGCTTCAGGTATTGAAGGGATGGGGGGTCAGCCTGTCAGTGCTCAGACCGTACGCCGCACACTGCACCAAATTGGTCTGCATGGTTGTCCTCAAAGAAAGCCTCTTCTAAAGATGCACAAGAAAGCTCGCAAACAATTTGCCGCAGACATTCAAACTAAGGACCAGGATTACTGGTACCATGTCCTGTGGTCTGATGAGACCAAGATAAACCTTTTTGGTTCAGATAGTGTCAAGCGTGTGTGGTGGCAACCAGGTGAGGAGTACAAACACAAGTGTGTCTTGTCTATCATTAAACATGGTGGTGGGAGTGTCATCATGTGGGACTGCATGAGTGCTGCTGGCAATGGGAAGCTACAATTCAATGAGAAAAACATGAATTCTGACAAGTACTGTGACATACTAAAGCAGAGCATGATCCCCTTCTTCCGGAAACTGGGCCATAAAGCAGTGTTTCAGGATGATAATGACCCCAAATACACCTCACTGGCTTGCTAAAGGGACTCAGGGTAAAGGTGATGGACTGGCCAACCATGTCTCCAGACCTAAACCCCTTAAAACACCTCTGGGGCATCCTGAAAAGGAAGGTGGAGGAGCACAAGGTGTCAAATGTCCACCACCTTGGTGATGTTGTGATGGAGGAGTGGAAGAGGATTCCAGTGGCAACCTGTGAAGCTCTGGTCAACTCCATGTCCAACAGAATTAAAGCCGTGCTGGAGAATGAAGGTGGCCACACAAAATATTAACTTTAATTTTTTTTTCTAAGCGGTGTACTCACTTTTGTTGCCAGGGGTTCAGCTATTATTGGCCGTGTTTTTAGTTTTTTTGAGGGGACACTAAATTTACACTGCTAAACTAACTTTACACTGACTTCTTTTCATTGTGTCAAAGAGTCACTTCTGCAGTGTTGTCCTATGAAAAGATATAAATAAATATTTGCAGAAATGTGAGGGGTGTAGTCACTTTTGTGACATACTGTATATATATATATATATATATATATATATATATATATATATATATATAAATAAAATTAATTAAACGAATCATGTAATATATGTTTTCTCATTTTATCTTCTAGACCCTCTATCCATGAGTCCACAGAAAGCGCTGGAAACAATAGGAGCTAACCTCCAGAAACAGTATGAGAACTGGCAGCCCAGGGTAAGAGCTGTCATGTTACACGTTTTAATATTCTAATTGTCTGTGTTGTTCATTGTTCACACTACAACAAAACTAAATTAACACGAAGCTTGTAGTCAAGCCCCCACAAAAAGCTCAGCTATTATTTACATTTGAACAAAAAGTGGCATTTCCAAAATAATTCACACTCTTTGTAAACTGTCTCAGTCAATGGGAAAATTGAACATTCCATACCATTCTAAAATATATATGTTCCAGTGGCTACAGTTAAAAGTATTATTAGAAATTACAAGATATTTTGCACTGTGAAAATAATCTCTGCAGACATGGCTGTTAGCCAAAAGTGGCACCTGTGCTGGCCAGTAGGATAGTGAGTGAGGTAAAAAAGAGTCCAAGGCCATTCTGATAAATCAGGGCACACCTGGTGGCAGCCCAACAAACACTGTGTATTGCTAACTCCCACTAAAGCCTGGTTTGTACTTCTGCGTCGAGTGATCAGCGTGACTTACAGTGCATGCCATACGCGTTGTCATGCATTTATACTTCTGCGCGCTGTTTCTGTTGCTCTGCAGTACAGTAACACTTCCGAAACACTAGCTGGCTGTAGGTTTTTATGTTCTTCTGTATTGAGTTTCTTTGCTGGTGTTTTGTTTTTCTGAATGCTACCTTAATGTTTATTTAATTTAATTATAAGGTAAACACAAAACAACAGTTTCCATCTAGAGCTTCTTTATGGGACTCCACACTTGTAAACACTCGGTCCATCGGGCTCGCGTGGCTCTCTCCCCCACCCACACTTGTCAGCTCTTCCAAGCTAACCAATCACAGAGCTTGTGCTATGCGTCTTGCGACATGTAGTTACATTACAGAGGTGCACGTTGTCGATGGCTAAGGCAAGGGCTCTGCGACTACACGCAGGCTGCACGAAGCATACGCGAGCGCTTGGCGCAGATGTATAAATCAACATTAACGCAGACCAAGGAGGACACCACTCCAGCATGGTCTTTTTCCAAAACTTCTTGTCTTCTTTTTTATAGTCAGGTGAAACAAAAATGTTGTTTGACTAGAATAATGTAGACTTCATTGGGTTTAAAAAAGGAGAAGCCTTCAACCCTAAGAACACCATCTCCACGGTCAAACATTGTGGTGGGAACCAGACCTGGTTATTGCCAACCACAGAGGGGTGGGCTAACAGAAATCTCTGGTAGGCAATATTTGGAGGTGGGGTTAGGGGATTGATACACTGTAAAATTCAAATAATTCAATGACTATAGCAAGAATAGCAAAAGTATTGTTGTAATAATGTTTTTGTTTGGGCTTGGTTAAGAAGACACTATATTTGTAAGGTGTTGGTATAGGTCAGGATTGAACCCGGGTCTCTTGGACTCAAAGCTGGGGCTTTTCCCAGCTGGGCTAAAAATAAACAAATGATCTTTACTTGAAAAATAGAATGCAAAGTTCAACAGAAATAACTGAAGCCGAGCTTCTAGTAAACAGGCAAAACAAAACAGACAAAAAAGCACAACAATAATGTGTCACTTAGCTTCTCAAGAGACACAGGAGAACACCAGGCAATAATGGCTCAAGACTGAACACACTAGAACAGTGGTTCTCAAACGTTTTTCACCAGGTACCACCTCAGAAAAAAAATTGTCTCTCCAAGTACCACCATAATGACCAGTATCGAAATACAGTAGCGTAGTAGGCCTATTTAAGCCGCTACAGCACTGCACATTTAAAAAACAAGACAAATAATTCCTATTATTAAGAATATGTATTAATGTCAGCCACTTTAAACATTATAAATAGTTTGAACATTACCTGTGCTTGAAGACAGAAAAAAAAACAATTTCACCTTTTAAATTAAGTATTTAATGCTTTTAAAAGTAATTTAAAAATGGCAGTGTTTTTAAAAATTAAAAAAGAAATCTGGTGTACATGTAAAATAGTAGCCTATTCATCAAAACCTGGAAATGTTGCTTGGACCTGATGAATATAGCCTATATGTCATATACGTATACATACATTTTTTAAATACATTTTGAGATATATATTGCATGTACATATTACATATTTGTATATCCTTAAAAATCTAAACGTTAACTTGTATTTTGATATGATTCGGAATTACATATCTAATTTAGAAATTACATCTGCTTAATACTTGTCATTTACTGTAGGCCTATGTGTGTCAGAAAATTATTAAATTGCATAAATGCATAAATTCCATAGTCTGTTGATGTTCTTGATTTTTGATTGGCTGTAGGGTGTGCATTATTTTCGTTGAAACACATATGTAGTTCTAGTCCGTTTTGATCATAGCTCGAAATAAATGCGCTTCTCCCAAACGTTTACAGATTAGGACTGTTAATGGCAGATGGGGAATCCGCAAAATTAGAGAAATAATCATCAATTATGCCACAAAATCAAGTTTCAAGAGTTTTCAAGCGAGAATATCGTTTTTTTAAAGTCAAATCGGCAGTTTATGTATAAGAATATCACGTTTAAAATTATGGAAGCTCCAGGCAAACGACTCCCCTCAGAGCGAAGCTTTATATCAGCCATTTCAGGACCGTAGATAATGTAATATTACACTGATCCTGCGTGTTTAGCTGATTGCTTTTGATTTAAGGAAGATAAATAAAGCAGAATGTTCTCCTACCTGTTCTGATATGTTTTTTTTTCTTTTGCAAAATGTACCAACATATTTAACAGCATAGATTTCTGAAATAGGCTTTGTCTGCTTTCTCTTTAAAATGCATCTTTTGTGCCCTTGAATTGGCGTTTCATAAGCCTACAGCTTTGTAAAGGTTTTATTTCATGTGTATAGACTTCTATAGATAAATGTGTTTTTAAAAAACAGCATGTTAAAACTAAAGTGTAAAGGTTGATGCAAAATAAATTATCTTTAATTTCATTAGCCATTGCATAAAGTGATATATTCCTAAAGCTTATTTAATTGATATGGTTCATTTTATAAGATTTTTTATATTTGTTATGAACTGTAAATCGCAGAAATTTTGCTATACTGTTGTACAGATTTCGCACTATTAAAGGTAATGTTAAGAGAAAGATACATACAGATCCTCCCTCATCAGAGAAGTGGTAGAAATTAGACAAAAGAAACATGTGTGACTGGAAACACACTACAGGTGTGACTGAGAATGTCTTATTTGTCCACCTATGATCAGACTGATGAAATCGCATAAACAGCACCCACATGCTCTTTCTCTCTCTGTCTGCCTGCGCGTCGTGCATCAAATTCCTTTAAAGCATGGCAAGCCGTTGATTATCCGTTACATACACATATACAGTGCTTGACCAATTAATACAGGCAGCATTCCCGAGTTTACAGTGACTGAAATCCCAACACAACAGGACTGGTCTGCTGAAGGGCTTCTAGCGCATGTGTATCTGCTCCACGCATCTCTCTGCAAGTGCCGCACACCTCTTTCTCTTTCTCTGCGCCAGGCAGTCTGATTCTAAGCACTCCGGTGTACTCGTACGCTTCAGGGAACAGCCAATGCTGTCTGATCACGGTGTTATCGTACGTGTCAAAGGGTTAAAAAAGTGTGTTCATTTTATTCTTTCATTATTCAGCAATTCTTCCGCGTACCACTTGAAGAAAGCCCGCATACCACTAG
The DNA here is from genome assembly GCA_903798035.1 of Danio albolineatus. Taxonomy (NCBI): domain Eukaryota; kingdom Metazoa; phylum Chordata; class Actinopteri; order Cypriniformes; family Danionidae; genus Danio; species Danio albolineatus. Next base: position 432,564 of record CAIGQQ010030047.1, on the reverse strand, counting down.
AGGTATGCATACCACAGTTTGAGAACCACTGCACTAGAATGTTCCACACAGGCTTTTATATCGCAAAACACAGGTGTTGCTAATCTAGCTTGAGTGGTGGCACACAGTCATCCACTGTTCTGGAGGATACATAGAAATGGGTAATAGTGTGTGAAAAGTTAGGAGCACCTCCTTCTGGTTAGGAGGATGAATGCAGCTTGATGGATTCTTAGAATATTAAGTCAATATGAAAGCAAATATGCTTTTTAAATGAAGGGTTATTTTAATATCCAGTCAACATTCAAAATGAATAATGACTGCACTATTCAGGCAATATTATAATCTTTTAAAAGTTAGAATGAAGGTAGTGTAAAAACTAAATATGCAAGTAATATGTTCAAAACAGAACATGAGTATGCCTGTAGTCACACTGTAAATGTTCTTTGTGAGAACATACATTTACTGAATGTCAATGGCAGTATATCTGCTCTATATAATGTTGAATATACAAGAGGGAATCTGATAATGAATGACAAATGTCTTATTTGAATTTGTTTTATTTATATTTGTCAATGACAGAGTCCAGGCATATGTCTCTAATAAACAGATGCCTCTAGTTCAAAATGGCCGCTGGGTGGCGCTTTAACCAAGGATTTTCAACTTTCCGCAAAAGGACGGTACTAAATGTGTACTGTACCGTATGGGATAGGGTGTGTTCAATTAAGTTATACTTTTGTTGGTTTGTTTTAGTTTTTTTTTAGCAATAAACATGATTTTACACTACTGTTTTAGAAAAGATACAATCCATGGTGATAACCCTAGGCTGCAAAAATTAAGCAAACATAAGAATTAAGTTCTTTAGCCTTTATAGTGCTCTAATAAATTGCGTTGGGGTAAAAAGAATATTTCGATTTGTTTGACCATCATGGTTTGTTTGACCATCATGCGTGCAAGATATGAAAACCGCGGCACAGCACACAGTACAAAATAATATTAAGATTACCCAGCCAATGGAGAGCGTCACCTGATCGCAGTATAACTTGCTTAATCAATAATTATTATTTATTATAGGCTAGGTTACAAATATTTGACCAACTGCCACTACATGTAAAACACTCTCGTGCACTCAAAATAGGTTCCCTTTTGCTATTTGTTGAAGTTATAAAATTAAATAAATGGGCATATCCGCACACAAAGTTAGCCGCATATTCATTCTCTGTTCATTTCTTTTTCACACGCATGCAGAAAAATCTGCTTGTTTAAAAGAGCGCATTAAATCCACGAATGTATAATAATGATAATATTAAGCTAATAATCTATCCATAATGCTGGGATGCATTGTGCTTTGACTGGATATCTAGTTCAAAAGCAAAATTATTACCTGTTGCACAGCATGGGCTAGCCTATAGTGTGGAAAAATATAATTCACATATTATTTTTTTTTCACTTTATGCTATTCTTTCCCCTATCCTAAACATAGCCAACATAAAATATTAATATTTTAGGTTTCTAAAAGCACATTTTAATGTTTAATGTTTATTGGATTATTTATTGGATTGGTTTATTATTGTTTTTAATGTTTATTATTACACATCTGGGTCATAAATACCACACACAGAATAACGCGGCTAATGAAAAAATATATATAATTTAAGCTCATTATAAATTAGCTTATATATTAATTTATTTGTTAAAACGCGATTCTCCCCAGATGCTTGCAGGATGTTGTCAATGCTGAAGGGAATAACTTGCTTTATCAATAGCCTACTAATAATTACGTTTTGAAATTTTTTTATAAAGTATTTGCATACAATGATATTATTCTAATTGTGCAAACAGACCATTTTTGGATGAGTGAAAGCAGAAACTACCTTCTATTCTGTCATCCAGTCCTGCTCAGCGCTGCTTTATAAAAGGATTTAGGAAAACAGCAAAAATGTGTTCTATGTCCTTTAACAAGTGTTTGTTTTCATATGACATAGAAAATATAAAAATGAAATTTTATTATTGCTGCTGAGCGCAATTAAATATAGCCAATAGGCTATACTATAGCCTATATTTATTACTTGCTATTGTGTCCTAAAACATGTTTCCTTTTCTTAAGATAACTGAATAATATGCAACATCCTTAAATTATTCTCTTAAATAAAGGGGCATTACCTATTAAGTGTCATATAGTCTATGGAAATGTTATGTTTTAGGTCTCTCCGGAGCATTTGGGCTGAATGTTTGATGCCGTCTATCAAAACAAGGATGTTATAAAATACACTCGATGTGCAATGCCAACAGTCGGTCTGCAAGTAAACAAATAAAATTTATGAAAATATACAGACGTGCGTATAGACATATAATGTAATGGTGTACAGTAACGTGTCATTAGTTTCCACTATCGCGCCTAAAGCGGGCAAGCGAGCCAGGGTCAGTCGCATTTCCACTGTCTCTTCCTGGGCCTGATCGGGCCAAAGCAGGGCTTCCTCGGGGTCAGCGGCTGGGCTTTTCTGGCCCACTGAATACCTTGGGCCAAAGAACGCCAGCTGGGGCTTCGGGGCTGAGTGAAAGGAGAGGCGGACTTTGCCTGAGTCTGGTAAAGATGGCGTGCTGCCATTACACTAGTTTTCCGATTGCAAACATGCGCGTACATGCGCCAAAATAAATAAATACATACATCATAAATAAATAAGGGAAAGCAAAACATAGCTGGTCAGTTTAAGATAGGATATTCCAAAAAAACACTTATAAAACACACATTACAGGCTAGGGGTCTTTTCGCTTATGGTCGCCCTTATATCTCCCTTTATATGTAAGGCTGTTGCATAAAATAATAAAGTTTGAATTTAATATGTTTCTTTACTGTGTCCTCCTTGATGTTTCAATAACGCATAATAATCTTTACACCATATTAAAGACACAGCACCCAGTAAAGGTTGTCAAGAGTTTTTGTCAAGTTTAAAAGGTGTGTTTGTGCGTGATACGTACGCGTTTAGATGCCTGTGTGTGAGAGACCAGGCGAAAGAGCACTCGCTTCACAGCTCTGTTGATGACACAAGCGGCTGGGTTTCTTTATTTATTTTGGAAATAGTACAAAATATTAATACAACAGAAAGACATAAATCTTTACAAATTGCGTGTCCACTTTTGTAGGCTCAACACAATAGTGTCATAGCCTATAAACAGCCTAAGCTATGAAAATCATTAAATTGTCATTTGAAATCATTTAAAGAATTAAATATATCGGATATAATAAAATCACATTAAATAAATAAACCAATAAAACAAACCAAAGCTATAACAATTTTGGTATATACAATACAAATTAATTGAACCGTTTCAAGCTATTTTAAACTTTGTTTTTACAAAAGCCTGTCTGTAAAAAAGATTTGAGATACTTTCTTAAAACAGTAAACAATTTAGGAGTTTAGAAATATTATTTATAAAGTATTTGGATACGCTTATTAAAATCAAATCGTCCAAACATTTTATGGGTGAGTGAAACCAGAAAATAGGCTACCTTCTTTTCTGTCATCCAGTCCTGCGCACCGCTGGATTGTACAAATGGTTTGTCCTCAAATAAATGTTTATGTTTTGATATGACATGGAAAATGTAAAATTTTTTAATGAGCTTTATTAGTGGATAGCTGCTAAGCGCAACGAAATATAGGCTATATTTTATTATTGCTGTATGTCCTGAAACACTTAACACTTTCCTTTACATAAGATAACCGAATAATATGCAACATCCTTAAATTATTTTTAAATAAAGGGGAATTACCTATTAAGTGTCGTAGCCTATAGCCTATGGTCGGTCGGCGAGTAGACTAAACGAGTAAATAAAGAATGAAAACACACAGGCCTGTGCGTATAGATATATAATGTAATGCTGTACAGTAATGTGTCATTTGTTTGTTTTGGTTGTCTTCACGTTAATTGTCTCGTGATGATGCGATGGTGTGCTTTGTCTGCCTCATTTGCAATGAACTGGGCGGGTTGTGACGTTTGATTCGGGGGACATTCTCGGGGCCGGGTTTGTGTGACACTCTGCAAGCTACGTGCCCGACAGTGGAAACGCGACATGATTTCAGCCTCACTGCTTAACCTCCCTGCCCCGGGCGATTGGTTCGGCCCAGCCCGGCCCGATAACAGTCCTGGCTCGCACTGGCTCGACAGTGGAAATGCGGCTGTTTGTTTGTTTCGGTTGCCTTCATTTAAATCGTTTCGTGATGATGCCATAATGTGCTTTATCTGCCTGCCTGATTCCTGCTGAACTGGGCGGGTTGTGACGTTTGATTCGGGAGAGGTTCTGGGGGCGGGGTTTGCGTGACCCGCTGCGATTTGTAGCCCGACAGTGGAAACGTGACATGATTTCGGCCTCACTTCTCATGCTTCTGGGCTATTGGCTCGGCTCGGCTCGGCTCAGCCCTGGCTTGCGCTGGCAAGCAGTGGAAATGCAGCAGTCCGTTGGGGGAGATGGGAGGGGGGACAAGCATGCTTCGGCACGGATCAAGGCAAATGTACATAGTGTGAATGTTGGCTCAAAGTTCAAAATGGCTTGTGAATAAAGTGAAAATTCAGAATGGCATAAAACTGTATTTATTTGTATTAGGCCTAAAATGTTATAGTTTTTGTTTGTTTTATGTTTTTATTTATTTATTTATTTTTTATTTAGGCTACTTTTTATTTTATCAGATTTTTGTCATGAAATGCTTTTAATAGGCTTAGGCTATTATATCTTATGTGACATTATTGTTTTGAGCCTACAAAAATTGATACTTGTGTAGTTCTTGTGTAGTATGTCTTTCTGTTGAATATGATAATATCCAAAATAATAAAAAGGCTGCTTGCGCGACATCTGTGTGTAGATTATTGTGTGTTAGGCCTATTGAAAAAAACTCTAACTTCATTCGGATTCCTATAATACCCTGAGTCTTGTACCGGCTGAGTATACAATCTCTTAAACACAAGCATGTCAGTCTTGGTCACTAAACAGAGCCGATTAACCACTATTCTAAAAAGGCAGTACCCATATTACTCAGAATATTTTTTGTGTGGTCCCAATAGATCTGCTATCTACTAAATCAAAGTTTAGAGATGATCCCCTTAGATAGCCTTACAGTCTAAGTATACTTAAATAATGCCAATGTGTTAGTCGGATCTCTAAAACATCGTATAGCGTGCCACGCTGCTCCGTCTATCGTGTTTACTGACCTGTACAGGGGCTTGTGGTGTTATGGACTTAACGTAATCTACTAGAGATAATAACACGAAATCAGTTTGAATAATTCAAAACATAACAATTTATTAGTCAGGTAAATGTGTGTTATGCCAATTCATTTAGTCAATCCATAAACGATCAATACAAAACATCAAATTCTTAAAGATAAATCCATAATCAACAGATGCATACCTGACTTCAAAATATACATAGTATGGAGAATTCCACACTACGGGCTACTTTGGTTACAAAAGTTGCCCCGAACAGCTGGAAACTGTCCCTTAAGTAGTCAAACCAAGAAATAGAAGGGGTGTGTGTTGAATAACAAAAGGCAATTACATTCAGTAAGAGTTTCTGCATAAAAGGCATTTGAATAGGAACCCTCAGGTAAAGGCACACCCTTAGCAGTGGTGCAAAAGATACCTGAAGTTATATATGTATTATTTTAATTATGTCTATATCTGAGGGAATGAGACCATTGTACCAGTCGCACTGAGACATTTCAAATGATATCAAACATGATAGATATAGTCACTTGGATTGATATAGAACATTCATACTTTGAAACGACCATTCTGTGTGTGTTAAGTGAAGAGAGGGTGAATGGGCCGAGGGGGCTTTCGGGAGATACTTCAAACGCAAATGAGGGAAAGGAGAGGGGTGGGCATTCCCACATTCTCACCTGGTGAGGTGTGGAGCCGATTTGTCTCAGTGTGTCCAGCTCATGTTTGAATTGTCAAAGACATCAAAGTATTTGAGATAACTCAAGTCTTACCGTGTCATGAAATATGGTTTGCATTTGTCAAAATTAATATTTTTTTTAATGTCAAAAACACAAAACATAACTGAAGTGCTGCTAGCTGAGCCAGAGCTACAACAGCAGAGAATTCCGCGTGGTCCTGAAGCCTTCATCTGACAGTTATTTTCATACTGCACAACGCGGACCAAACAGTACATGCCGTTTCCGACATCCTTTCAGACAACTTCGCTTTAAACTGTAGCCTATTTAGGTCCCATTTACTCTGACAAGTTTTAGTTTCTTTCCTATAAGCTGTTGTATATACTTATTGTAGCATACTTTATTTTATATAATGGCTTTTATTAATTATTAAAATATTAAAGATATGGATTATTTAAATAAATATTCAGCAAAAAAAGTCTAATCTTTATAGCCCCATTAAATACATATTTTATGAAAATGAAAAAGGCAGTAATGTTAATTAATAGACTCTGTTTTGTTATATAGCCTATATGTGACAGCCAAGGTTCTCTCTTACGAAGTCTGAATGAGAACGGCCTTTTTCAAAACTCTGTTTCCATGGTCAAAAAGTAGTATTTCATTTTTTATAGGGGGAATCTATCTGTCTAATTATTATTTTTAATGTTTAGCCTACACACTGTGAAATAGTCTAATCCAATTCAATATTTTATTTTAAGATTTTAGTGAATTGTTTTTATTCTGAGATAAATAATTGGATTTTTTTTTTAGAATTGCATATCAAGCTATCAGGATCTCCTCAAGGTTTGGTGGTTATCTGAAAAAAGAACAAATGTCACCATAGTTGCTTTTTAGATGTAATTTAGGCCTTTATTCAGCTGACAGCATACGCACAGCCGCGATACCAAAAGAAAAAGTAAATAATATATTAATTAATATAAACGACTCAGGCGCACACATTGAACCACGAGTGACAGAAACAGAAATTAATTAAAATTATATAGCCCACTTTGCAGCTTTCTTTTAAAAATAGCAGGCTTATATAAAATAGCAGGCTGTCAAAATTAGCGCGTTAACGCATGCCGATTAATTAGAAATATTGAACGCGTAAATTTTTTTTCACGAATTTAACGCAGTGGCAGTTTTTTTTAAATTTCCTGTTGTGGCCGACGTGTGTTCAGGGCCGGCGCATCCATAGAGGCAACCTAGGCGGCCGACAAGGGCTCACTTTAATCCACGACACATACCCCCTCCTTCCCGGTCCTCACGTTCATCCGCGAACCAGTCACTTTCTTTTTCACTTTCGGGTTGAGGGCGGCGTGATCACCGTTCGCCTAGAGCACCAGTTCAGCTTGCTCCGGCCCTGCGTGTGTTTAATGAGCAAAGGGATATGGATAAAGGATAATATGGATCCATGTAAATGTACTTAGTGAAAGTGCCAGATGATGTCGCAAGCTGTCAAAGACAGCCCATTCCTCTCTAAGTTGATTCCAAGCACCGTCAAATGTTTCATTTAAGTTTGACGTGTTTCCCCCCTTAACTTTTGTAAAGCCTCTGCTTCGCATTGCTATATCAGAGTCCTTGCTTAAGAAATACAGTCATACTTCAAGAACCGTAAATGCGCGTGGTGATTATCTGAAGGGAGTGTGCTGTACTGCGCGCTCTCTCTCTCTCTCTCTCTCTCTCTCTTTCAATTCAATTCAATTCAATTCAATTCAATTCAATAGTTGCTTTATTGGCATGACAATTATTACAAATGTATTGCCAAAGCAGTTATAAAGTTTACATAAAAATAAAAGAACATACATATGTAATAAAAAAAACACAGTAAATAGTAGAAGTAAAAAAAAAAAAAGATATATACACATATTATTATACAATATATCATATTATTATTCAGTATATCATATTATTATTTGATATATCATATCATTCATATATATATATATATATATCATATTATTATTCAATATATCATATTATTATTCAATATATCATATTATTATTTAATATATCATATTATTATTCAATATATTATATCATTCATATATATCATATTATTCATTTATATCAATAAAAATAATAATAGATCACAAAACACTTTACATTTAACAATCAACATTGTAGAATCATTCATTCATTCATTTTCTTTTCGGCTTAGTCCCTTTATTAATCCGGGGTCGCCACAGCGGAATGAACGCCAACTTATCCGGCATTTGTTTTACACAGCGGATGCCCTTCCAGCCACAACCCATCTCTGGGAAACACATCCATACATTCTCATTCGCACACATACACTATGGACAATTTAGCGTACCCAATTCACCTGTACCGCATATCTTTAGACTGTGGGGGAAACCGGAGCACCCGGAGGAAACCCACGCAACCACGGGGAGAACATGCAAACTCCACACAGAAATGCCAACTGGCCCAACCGGGACCTGCCCCAACCGGGGATCGAACCAGCGACCTTCTTGCTGTGAGGCGAACGTGCTACTCACGCGCTACCGTGGCGCCCCAGTGTAGAATGAAACAGTAATAAAAAAATATAAAACAGTAATAATCAGGATATTTACAATGATTCAATTATAATCATTTTGATGTGTTTGTGTGTTTGCAAGCGCATAACCGATGTTTTTATTGGTCTCTTCTCTCTTTTTGTGACAGGCGTTAATGTATTGTGCTGCTAGAAGAATACAATCAGTTTTTTCCCCCAGTAAATATTGAAGCTGTGTTTTATTGTCTAGCTCTGTGAATTGTGGGTAAATGCTCAGTAGTTTGGGGTAGAATGTTTCTCGGATGTGCTCATAGTTTGTGCAGCGGGTGAGAAAATGTTCCTCCGTCTCCACCTCTGCCAGGGCACAGTGTGGGCAGATGCGGCTTTCTCTGGTTTGCCAGTTCTGCCTGTATCGGCCCGTCTCTACAGTCAGACTGTGAGCACTCAGTCTGTATTTGGTCATTGTTGTTCTTAATTTACTGTCCTTTACTGCACTCAGATATGCTGCTGTGGTATAATCTCTGTTTAGGTCTAAATAACACTGAGCTTCAGGACCATCTGAATCACAGGACTTTTTTCAATGTCCATTTCTTGGTTTTTGAGAGCTTTAAAATGATAAGAGTTGGGGTCACTCATTTTAATGTGTTTCCAAAATTTGACGGTTCGTTTCTCAATGCGCATGAGTAGAGGATACTGGCCTAATTCTGCCCTGCATGCATTGTTGGGTGTGTTCCTCTGTACCCTGAGGATGCTCCTACAGAACTCTGCATGTAGGCTTTCAACTGGATTCTTATCCCACTTATCAAACTCGTGACTGAGGAGAGGACCCCACACTTCACTCCCGTACAGCGCTATTGGTTCAATCACTGACTGGAAAATTTTGAGCCAGATTCGAACTGGGATTTCTATTTGTGTTGATTTTTTAATGGCGTAAAAGGCCCTTCTCGCTTTCTCTTTCAGTTTATTCACAGCCAGATTTAGTTTTCCATTAGCACTTATCTTCAACCCAAGGTATGTGTAGCTTGTGGCAGGTTCAACTTTTGTCATACCAAGGGTGAAACTATGTTTCTTTCCCTGACATCTGGGTTTTTTCTGGAATATTAGGGTTTTGGTTTTCTTTGGGTTAACGGTCAGGGCCCAGGTCTGACAGAAGCTGTGCAGGATATCCAGCTGCTGCTGTGGACCCTCTTGTGTTGGCGACAGCAGGACCAGATCATCTGCAAACAGCAGGAACTTTACACTGGAGTCGTATAGTGTGAGACCCGGCGTATCTGCTTGCTCTAGGAGCATTGCCAATTGATTGATGTAAATATTGAAGAGGGTCGGTGACAGTGGACAGCCCTGTCTCACACCCCGTCCCTGAGTGAAGAATTCTATTCGCTTCCAATTTTAATTGCGCACTGATTGTTCGAATACATTGTTTTTTATAATGTTATATGTTTTACCGCCGATTCCTGATTCTAGAAGTTTAGACAGCAGACCTTCATGCCAAATTGAATCAAACGCTTTCTGAAAATCTACAAAGCAAGCAAATATTTTGTTTTTGTTTTGATTGACGTATTTGTCAACCAGAGTCTGAAGGGTGAAGATATGGTCTGAGGTTCTGTAATTTGGCAGAAACCCAATCTGACTTTTGCTGAGGACATTGTGCTCTGTAAGGAAGCCTATGAGTCTGGTGTTGATAATGCTGCAGAACAGTTTTCCCAGATTACTGCTCACACAGATGCCTCTGTAATTATTAGGGTCTGATTTGCTCCACTTTTGAATATGGGCGTTATTAATCCTTTATTCCATATGTCAGGAAAATGACCAACACTCAGAACCAAATTGAACAGTTTCATTATAGCCGACTGGAATTTGTGATTTATATTTTTAATCATTTCATTAAGGATACCGTCTGGACCACTTGCCTTTTTTGTTGGTAGGACTTGTATTTTATCTTGTAGCTCTTTTTCAGTGATTGGGTAGTCTAACGGGTTTTGGTATTTGCCAAATATTTGCTCTGCATGGGTTAATTTATTATATATATGCGATTGTTCAGTACTCATGTTTATTTTACTAAACAGTTTTTCAAAGTGGTTTTTCCAGGTGTCTCCGTGTTGTAATGTCAGCTCTTCATGTTTCTTTTTATTAAGGAGGTTCCAGTTGTCCCAGAAATTGTTTGAATCAACAGATTCTTCAATTGTTTTAAGCTGTTTTTGGACGTACTCTTCTTTCTTTTTTCTGATTGTGTTTTTAGATTTTTTAAGCTCCTCGCAGTACTGAACACGTAAATCTGTATTCTCTGGTTGTTTGTGTTTTTGATTTGCTAGTTGTCTTAAGTTTTTCCTTATTGTTTTACAATCAAAGTCAAACCATTTTTCATTCTCCTGTTTCTGTTTAAAAATGTTCTTTGTAGTTTTAATATTAGATATCGTTGCCAAATAATCAAATATGTAATTTATGTTTTCTACAGCTAGATTAACACCATCTTCATTATGAGGATAACTTTTTTCCACAAATCCATCCAAAAGTAGATATATTTGGGGGTCTTCAATTGCGTTCCTGTATCTGTCAGAGCTGTCTTGTACCCATCTATAACTATTTTTAATGTTATACAATTTACTGGTTTGTGAAAATATATTAGTATTTTTGTTCCTTTTTATATAAAGTGTAATTTGGCTGTGATCTGATAGAGGTGTTAGCGGTTTAACAGTGAATGCACTGAAAAAGAACAGATCTAAATCTGTGATCATGTAGTCAACTGTTGAGCTACCGAGATATGAACTATAGGTGTATCTGCCCAGACTCCTCTCACCCTGCCATTGACCAGATACAGACCGAGGCTTCGACAGAGCTCAACTAGGAGCTTTCCGCTCTTATTTATTTGGGCATCAGAGTTAGTCCTAGAGATATTTACACTGTTTTCTTGATAACTCTGTCCAAATATGTACTTATTCCCACTATCTGTGGTACAGTCAGTTAAGGACCCTGTTCTAGCATTGAGATCTCCACACAGCAGTACACTTCCCTGGGCCTGGAAGTGGATTATTTGAGTCTGGATGGTCTCAAAGATTTTTTCATTATAGTATGGAGATTCGGATGGAGAAATGTATAGAGCACATAAGAATATGTCCTTTTTAGTTTGACTGAGCTGATTGTCAATTTTGAGCCAGATATGAGATTCTTCTTTTTTAATTAATTTGATGTATTTATCGATTTCCAGTTTGTGCCAGATTATTGTGCCCCCCGAATCTCTACCATGTTTAATTTTTTCATGTTTCTTAGATGAAATAGATATTTCACGGTATCCTGGGGGGCAAAGAGTGACCTCATCAGTTCTGCGCCATGTTTCTTGAAGTATTATGATGTCTGTGTTTGAAATGCTTTTCTTAAAATCCAAGGTGTTAACTTTGCAGCCAAGACTGGATGAGTTAACACCCTGAATATTCCACAGTGAGATCGTCAGCGGTTTCATTTGGTCAACAAACAATTTTAACATTTCTCTAGAATAGAACCAATCCATATAAACCATAAAATACCTAAATCATCTACAATCCGTGTATCATTCGCTCAACCGCCCCTCCAAACCCAAACCAAAGACCAAAAACAAAAAAAACAACCTGCCCCCCCACCATCCGCCCCCCGAAAGGAAAGGAAAACACGAACAACGACCCTCCACCCGATCTCGCGCCCAGACCAAAAAAAGAAAAAAACAAATAACGAGACCAGACGGACCCTAACCCCGACTACCCCATTCATCCAAACCGCCACGACCGAAGAAAACGGCCACCTCCAGGCCCCCCATCCACTCACAAAAAAAGAAAAACGAGACCCCGGCTTCACTCCTGCTCCCCGACACAAGGGAAGGAAAACGGACAAAGGACCACAAAATCCACTACACACACGCAGGCGCGCTGTTTTTGTGTGTGTGTGTGTGTGTGTGTGTGTGTGTGTGTGTGTGCGTGCATGTGTGTTGTCACCAGATAATGTCAACAGACTGGACTGGCTAAATGTTAAGGAGGACTAAGCAAAATTGTTTCTACTTTATAATTATTGTTCTCAACTCGCAAAACAACTTTACAATGAATACAATTGTTTGTATTCAATACTTTATTATTTGTTTTCTTCCAATTTCCATATTTGCAATGCCTGTATTTTGGATTTTTTTTGTAGTTCACATAGAATCCAACATGGAAATAATTTTTGTTTGTTATTGACATTGATTATTTTAAAATTCAAATGGCACTTACATGCCTGTGTTTTTATTTCTGTAATAAATACGGCTTTTCGTGATTAATCATGATTAATCACAGACAAAAGTGTGATTAATTACTTAATTTTTTTAATCAATTGACAGCCCTAATTTTAATATAATTTTGATGAATTAGCTATAACTTTTGATTGCATTTTTCTTTTAATGCTGTTATGCCACATTAGATTTCACACGCATATGCAACGTGACTAAAATTTAAATTAAAACATAGACGATACTGAGCCATTAACAGTTTAAGAAGTACAAAAAAAAACATTTATAATTTGAAGGAGAACAGTGCCATTTTAAAAACTGAGCTGAAACTAAATTATTTAAAATAAACTTGCGGGACTTAGGCTAATTTACGTCCTGTGGCAAAATTACTTTTATTATAATTTTAGTGATCTGCTTATGGTACAGTAGGTCCATTTATTTTTATGCTTTTGATAAGGTAGCATTCAACTTAAGAGCTCTTTAGACCATGCGCCGGACGTTTCTCCATGTTTCGCGGGTAATGTCCTTAAGTAAATAGTTATGTAGGCCTATTTAATTATTCATTTAGATATAAACTTAATTATTCATTTAGACATGAAAACGTAAATGAAAAAGCTTATTTAGTAACTGTCTTAGTCACTTAAAAATAAATAACACTGTACATCTCTCTATTTTTTTAGGTTAAAACACTGCTTTATATATTTATTTATTTAGGCCTATTTGTATGTATGTTTGTACCTACTTTCATTTTAGTTGTTGTTTATTTTAGTGGTCTTTTATTTCTTTAATTTTACCTATATTCTTTATTTTTACCATAGCTTAAAGGGTCACAAAACACTAAAACACATGTTTTGAGCTGTTGATAGTCATATATGTGTCCCATGCTGCTATAAAAACTTTTAGGACACATACAATTCTCTAAAGAGTGAAAATTGGTTGTTTTTGCGTTATTTCGAGCAAATTCGTTCTTGCGGTTTGAAACAAACTTTTGAAGCTGCGTCACGCCGATCAGATCCATGCGTGTACTCCAGCATAGAGAGTGGACGTCTGTACCTGCGAGTGCATCATGACATCTCTGAGTGTGCGGCATTAAGTCATGAGATAGACTTGGTTCAAACCAATCAGCGCGCTCTATTGTGTATGCGGTGCAACTTCATTAAAATGCATGATAGCTTCGAAGATTTACCTGTTGCAGTGTTCAGACGGCAGAGAGACGCCACGCTGTGTTGCCAAAATAAGTGGAAGAATAAGAATTGTTTGGAGACACAGGTCATCAGAGTTGTGTTTATGTGCTGCAATGAAGGTTTTGTTTTCATTTCCCCGCTATGAGAGCGCAACAGGACTCCCACGACATGCAGCAGAAATGCGTTTGTAAGGAACTTTTTTTTTTTCACCCGAGAGCTTTTCGCATCTGGAAATGGTGAAATCCAAATTTGCTGCTCGTCTCCTTTTAAAAAATACACAACTCCAGTTCATGTTGATTGTCCTGTCTTTGGTAAGCGATCTGTGCCCTTCGTTTATTCAGATGGTAGTTTGTTTGTATCGTCAGCAGAACTCTTTCAGTGTTTAAAGACAGACCTTAGTCAAAATTATTTGAACTGTTACCGAGTTTACAGTACGTTAACATCACTACAATATTATAGACTGAAAGATCCGCTGTAGATGCTTCTCTCCGAGTGTAAACATATAAACACTGCTGCATTTTGTGACAGGATAGTGTATACACCAAGCGGCAACCTCCCGCTCTCCCTCGGGAAGCCAATACGGAAGTAACTAAAACTGCAATTCATCGAAAATTCCGCTAGTCCTGGCTCCATAATAGAGCAAATCTCTAATGGCCCGTTTCCACTGAGTGGTACAGTACGGTACGGTACGGGTCGGTATGGGTCACCTTTATCAGGCTTGCGTTTCCACTGCAAAAGGGTACTCTTTTTTTTTTTTTTTTTTCTTTAATTACCAAATTACAGAAAAACTAGACACAGCTGACAGTTATGCCTTATTTAGGTTCAAAAACAATACAAAATAGAGCTGTCTGTGCAAACCTCTCATCTGTATGCTTTTTCATCACCAGTACATGTAGCCTCTCCATCATTATTCTCTCGTTAAAGAGTAACTCTGTCATTCCGAGTTTATAATAGTCCAGGTTAAGAACTTTTTATTTCAAACATTGACGCGCACGCTAGCACAAGAGACAAGCGAAACCTCACGCGCTCGCCCTTATGGGCTCGTAACCCATAAGAATTTGCTCTTCTCTCGGCATGGTGGCTGTTCAAGACGACGACAAAGTTTGTTTGAGCTTGGGTCGACCATGGCTCGTTATTATATGCTGATATTATTTGGGAGTATTGTCTCTCGGCTGTGTATTAAACATGGCGGGTCCTTTGTTTTCATTCTGCTTGTTGCGTGAGCAAAGGACGTATCTCTGTAAGCCAATGGCGTTCAGCTGCACGTCTATCTCCGCCTTACAACTCGCTTTGGTACGCTTGGGACCCTTTGCAAAGGTTGACTAAAAAGTGGTATGGTACGGTTCGGTTCGGTACGCTTTTAGACAGTGGAAACGGCCTTAAAAGTGTACCGAACCGTACCGTACCACTCAGTGGAAACGGGCTATAATGAGCCCACTGGTGAAATGGCCAACTTTACAGCAGAAAAAAAGGTGTTTACAGCCTGGTACAAAGAACGATTTTGGCTCATATAGCTTATATTACCCTTCATGACAACTGTGAGGGGGGTGAATTTTTTTATAACTCATCCATTTCCTTTTTATTAAGCTAAATTAAGTTTGCATAATTAAGGGCGTTGCCACTTGAGTGACAGCCAGTCCCGCTGGTCGCTGTCACCTCAGCTGATTCCAGCTGATTAGCCGCAGATCTCGGCTTATTCATCGTATTTTTGTGTTGTTTTATGAGGCTTTACACAGTCAGTCGCCTTTTGGAATTATTTCCTGCAATTATCAGATGATATGGCATGCTGTGTCCGTTTCCCAGGTGAGTGAAATTATATACTTATACCATCTCTATAAATGTAATAACGTTATTTAGGATAATTCATGATTTATAATGTTCTTCAGAACTCTAATGCACTCCAGAATCTGACAGATTGATCAGCTGTAGTCTATAAAACAGTCATCTGAAGCGTTGTCATACAGTGTTCTGCCTGGATTTCATCAATGGCCCTGCATTTACTAACACAGACTATATCTGAAGTATTTGGATGTAATTCGCACTTCATGTTGAAAAACGTCTTAAGAACGATGTTAAGTGGCTTGATGTATTACAACAGTGCATTTAAAAGTCTAAACACTTTATTGATATAGTACACAACCAAGCATGTGTGGTCAGAACACAAACGAGTCACAGGTAATGAAATATTATGTGTTTCTCCCATAAGTAAGCTCTTAGCTAAATGCCAGCATGCGTCCCGTAGCTCCACCCACGCTCCGCCTCTTTGCCCTTGTTTGGTATGCCTTGGTTGGTGCGATGATGCGTGAACAAAATGGCGACGGTTGGCCATGCCTACTAGTAGCTTCTTTTGGGTTCATCTGAAACCTATGGGTGACGTCACGGATACTACGTCCATATTTTTTACAGTCTATGGTATACACACACTGCTTTTTGACGCTTCCTACTGAGAGCATCTAAGTTACGGAGAAATGCGGAGGATTTTTTATTTCTCTCATACGCCACGTGGTCTTAAACACTCCTTTAAAAACGCACTCTTAGCAGTTTCTCACATCTCGTTTGTCATGGGGGGACATGCAAGAAATGTTCCTGGATAAAAGTGAAAGTGCCAAACTGCCGTTAAAGTCGACAAATTAATTATTTGGCAAATAATTTGATTACTGATGTCCATGTAAACACAGTCACTGTCTTTTTTCCCTGCGTCTGTGTCAAATGGAAACTCCCATTTTTATGCAAAACCTTCCCTCTTTCCCTCCCCCGACACTCCCACCTAAATCGAGCTGGACACATCCACTTTCCTGAGCTTTTCCAAACTAAAGGTGTGAAAACACCCTGCTGAGACGGGGGTTTCATGGCGCTTTAAAACACATTCTTGCGCAGCGGGGTTAGAAGGCGTGGCAGTAATGGCCATATTCAAGTAGTACCTACTGTACCTAATCATTTAATAGTTTTGTTCTGAAATTATTCAGATTTATCAGTAATTATATTCTGATGTCATCATTGTCTTTTGCATTGAGGACCAGTACCAATTTAAAGTTTATTCTAAAGTTCATTAAACCAAGTCTGTACAGAATGTAGCATTTACTAACAGTTGGCCTACGCAATATAATATTAATATATTTTTTAACGGGAAACAACAAAAATAATACTATTATTAAAAAAAAAAAATTAGCATACAATATCAGGATAATATTGTATGTGTTCAGTATCGAGATACACATCAAATCGTGACTTGAGTTGTATTGAATGTTGTTTTTCAACAGATCAGATTAATATTAAATTATCATTTAATAAATAAGAAATATACATATTGTGTCTAATTTTTGTCTAACACGTTAAATAGGCCTTTTACTTTTTGAAATATTGATTTCTTTTAATATGCGAACAACGGCATAGAACATTAACAACATAACATTGTAAAATCTTCATGCACATGCAGTGTTTGCAACAGCATAGAAAAAAATCAACCAAATGAAAATAAAAAAATGAATAGGCCTGCCCTAAATATTTTTCACTTAAACTACAACAAAAACCCTGACTGAATTATTTTTAATAACCAGCATAGTGTGTTTATTTAATAATAAAAAAAGCAGCCTGCCTCAAAAATGTATCGTTCTATGATAAATAAGCATTTAATTAATGCTCTGCTGTAATTCTTATATCATAACATCTGTCAAGGTTTTTAATAAAATTTTCTTTTTTTTTTTAAATATTATGTCTTGAGCATCTGATTTTACCTCTGTTCTTGTGTTATTTGTTGAACTAAATAATCAAAACGCTGATTTGGCGTTAGCACGTGTATCAAACTGTTGTTCTTTTTGTTGTTTTCATTATGCTTCTTTTATCAAAATATGTCTGTAGGCACATGTGGCTGCACTTAATAGTGTCTGCAAGTTAACAGATAGACTTATGTGTTGCTTATTTATGCAGCAAAACTCAATAAATGAAATAATAATAATAATAAATAATAATTTTTAAACTTTAACTCAGGAGTGCCCAAACTCGGTCCTGGAGGGCCAGTGTCCTGCATATTTTAGCTCCAACTTTCTTCAACACACTTGTCTGGAATTTTCTAGTATTCATAGAAAGAGCTGGTTCAGGTGAGATTTATTGGGGTTATAACTAAAATATACTGGACACAGGCCCTCCAGGACCGAGTTTGGGTGCCCCTGCTTTAACTGATATTAATCGGTTTAAAATGCATCCTTTCAGTTAATGGTTAAAGGATTAATATGAGCATCCCTAACTTGCAAATATTTCTGGAATTTCGTAGCTCTCTGTAATAGCTTCTTTGTAATCCTTCAGAGACAAGCTTTTTTTCACAGCTTTTTGCTGTGGCTCAGCTAGATTCCTGACTTTAAACCAAACGAGAATCTGTGGAGGGAGTCCCTCCAACATGAAAGACTTGGAACTATCTAAAGATGAATGGGCAAAAATGCCATTGGAGACATGCAAAAAGCTGGTCAGCAATTATAGGCAGTGTTGGGAGTAACGCGTTACAAAAGTAATGTATTACAGTAATGTATTGCATTTTCCTTTAACGCAGTAGTCTAAGGCAATACTAATGCATTTTCAGTAATATTTTACTCGGTACATGTTCAGTAACGCTTGCGTTACAACAAACTTTTTGCCTGCAAGACATTAACAAATAAAAATAGCGCAGTTCTATTTCCTGTTCGTGGTTGGTGAATATATGAGTATAATTTTCAACTTGTTAATAAATGCCTCAGCCATCTATAGTATTTAGAATAGTGAACTGATAAAGTAAAATACAAAATGTAGATTTACTACAGTAAAGTTTGATGACTTGTAGAATAATATACCCTATATTGTAAAAAAAAAAAAAAAACTACAGCACTGGGTAATTTGTTTATACTTCACTTGTTGTGTTACCATAGCAACTATAGTATTACCACAACAGATTAGCTGAAGTACTTTACTATAGTAATGTTCAAAACACTGTACATGCCAATAGACGTGTTCAGGGGTAGAACAGCTTTCCTCAAAATGAAGAGGATGACAGGGAAAATATTCTCCAACATCTCATCAACAATGTGGAAGACCACATTTTATTTATTTGAAGAGTAAATACTACAGTAGGCTATAATACCTTATCAATTTTTTCCTTAATTTCTATTAGTCACATTTCTGCTTGCGTTAGTTATATTTTAGTTTAAATGTTTTTTTTTATTTGATTAGTATGGTGAACCTTTTGGATGTTTAATAAATGTTTTTTTAAATAAAATGTATTCTTTACAATCAACATCTATTCTCTGTGTCTTTAATTGTTGGAAACTGGAAATATCTCGTCATATAACATATACAGACAAAAATTTTTTGGTTTATTAGATTAAAAATGTATATGTAAGTCTATTTTAGTATTTTGGTTATTGTTAATAAATAGTGGACCAATATAAATCATATCAAAAAGCACGAAAGGAAGAAGGAACACAAGACACACATTGTGAGTCTGCATATAATCTCACTGAGCGAGCAGTGTACTGAGAGCACGCAAGAAAATGTGTGCATGAGCAGTGCATTTTTGGGAGAGCGTGAGGAAATTTGCGCGTAATCAACTTATATTTGAGAGCTCGCAAACAGTTTTGTCCACAAACAGAGGAAATCGGTGCACAGGCATTATATTGAGAAAGCTATGTTCATCACACTCACTTTGTGCATGACAGTTTTGTGTTGTGAGCCACTTAAATTTTAAGTGAATAAAATAATGGCAACAATAAGAAAAAAAATCTGCATCTTGGCATGGCATTGGAGTTTACATATAGGTCTGTAGTGTGTAGTTTGAATATAGTCAAGCTATTCAGAGATATTGCCAGATAATCACTTTACCTCTACCATACTTTTAACAGACTTAGATTATTTGTGATTCTGGCTGTCATCCTTTCTTACATTATCTTGAGCCTTCATGTTGCCAATTATATACTATATTGTTGGAAGCCTGGATAGGTCACAGTCATTCTGCTACATCATATCGCTTTCTACTGGATGTAAAATGCTCTGCAGTACGTTTTGTCATTTTAGAAAGTTAAGTTCTAATTCTGGAGTTATTTTGGTGAAAGTAACTAAAAAAGTAATATGAATCATGTAACATATTACAATTTTGAGACAGTAATATTGTAAGCTAAGGGATTACATTTAAATAACTCTAACAAGTAATCTGTAATGTATTACAGCTTTGTAGTAACTTGCACAACACTGATTATAGGATGCATTAATTGTTGTAATATCCTATAAATATTTTAATAAGAAGGTTACGAATAATTTTTGGACTGGCCACTTTTTGTTCAAATGTAAGTAAAAGTTATTTTTATTTAATCAGCAAGTATTTTATTAATCGTAATATTATATATATATATATATATATATATATATATATATATATATATATATAAATAAATGGGTCAGTTGGCATTTCTTTGTGGAGTTTGCATGTGTGTGTATGTATATGTGTGGGTCCTAATGCCCCAGTATAGTGACGGGGACTCTGTACTGCTCAGTGAGCGCCGTCTTTCGGATGAGACGTTAAACCGAGGTCCCGACTCTCTGTGGTCGTTAAAAATCCCAGGATGTTCTTTGAAAAAGAGTAGGGGTTTAACTCCGGCATCCTGGCCAAATCTGCCCACTGACCTCTGTCCATCATGGCTTTCTAACCATCCCCATGTCACAATTGGCTTCAATTGGTCTCCTCTCCACCAATCAGCTGGTGTGTGGTGTGCGGTCTGGCTGGCTGCTGTCGTGTCATCCAGGTGGATGCTGCACACTGGTGGTGGATGAGGAGATCCCCCCCATTGTGTAAAGCGCTTTGAGTGCCCAGAAAAGCGCTATATAAATGTAAGGAATTATATATATATATATATATATAT
>CAIGQQ010030047.1:343937-406871 GCA_903798035.1 Danio albolineatus | reverse complement strand
TGCCAAATCAGGTTTCAGAGGTGCCGGATTAACAAATTAAGGCCTGCGAAAAAGGTAATAATGAGAATGCCTATGCACATGTAGCATGGGACAAAGAACAATTATCAACCACAGAGCAAGAGAGCAGAGAAGACTAAATAGCCAACAACCAGAGAAGAGTAGGAACAGGTGAGAGTGATGAGAGCAGTGCAACAAGAGAATCAATAGCAGGTGTGCAAGCGCACACGAGCAGACATGAACAAGAGGAAGACAAAGGAACAAGATGTAAAAAAAAAAAACTGGCATTTTCTACTTAAATTGAAACTGCTTCAATGCTCTGTGAAAAAGGGCGGGATTAAACAAAATAATTAGACTTTTAAAAAACAAGCGATTGCTCCATATAAAAAATTCTTTCCAGGGAAGTCACGATTTAATCCTTGATTGGTGTTCTGCCCCTTATATCAAACGCCTTGCTTGATTCGGCAGAGAGATAACGTCTTCCAATGACAACAGACTCGAGGGATAAGTTTGAACCTTTTACTGTTGATTATGGAATAACGTAAAACTGCAAAACATACAAAATACAGAATGGTAAGTATGCTAGATCAATAATATGTACATACTCAAGCACAATCCGAGCTCTATGCAAAATAGATCACGTAACCCTATCACATGTGTTGTACAGTTGACCAAATAATGGACAAATCAAGATCTTGCATGTATAATAAATGTATAGTGCAAGCGTAAATAAACATAAGTCGAATTATGATTAAATCTACATATGAAATGTCTACATAGCGAATGTGCCTTCAATCCAACTTAAATCGAGGAGCAAATGTTAACTACAGCCATGTGCTCTTCCATGCGGCTTCTGAATACCATATGCTCACATTTTCGATGTCATCAAATAAGGACACTAACATTAAGTGCAATATCTATGAAGTAGATGGTAGCAATATCTACCAGAAGGGGTCGCTAAATCAAAACTTAAGACTAATTAAATGCAAAATGTCTGGATAAGACAGCACAATTGGTCTGACGCAGTCATATGGTGTGATTTCACAGGTCAGAATTCACCAAGCTTGACTTTTCTAACTCGGCGAACTGCGCACCTTGCCACACGACCTTATGTTTCCGGTCTGACGATTTCGCGTTCGTATGAATAGAAGTCTTTGGTGGAGAAAAGTTGCAGTGTGACCACAGCTTCAGTGTGCATTCACAATATGCTATTCGAACCATACCCAGGCGCGTTTCCCGGTTTGTTTGACAAGTGTGAGTGCTCCAAATCGGGCCCAGGCCCAGTTGAAAGAAGTGTACCAAAGCGTGGTTGAGTTGGGCTTTGGCGCGGTATACTTGTAGTGTGTGCAAAGCGTGTCTGAAGCTGCAGTCACACTAGAGGTTGAGAATGCAAAATTTTGTCATAAAGTGCTGCAAAAAGGGGCGGGATTGAACAGGATGATTAGACATTAAAACAAAAGTGAGCGATTGCTCCATGTTTTAAATTTCTGTCCAGAGAGGTCATGTTTTGATCTTTGATTGTTCTCACACAATTATATGCGATTTCGCAGGTCAGAGTACACCAAGCTTGAACTTTCCACCACTGCGAACTGTGAAACTTGTTGCATGAGCTTGCTTTTGCGGTCTGCCGCATTCACATGCGTATGAATGGAAGTCTATGGGGAGAAAAGTGCAGTGTGACCGCGGCTTGAGCCCGAAACTGAAGATGTGATGTCACTTTCAGGGACTATTTGATAGGAATTTATTCATCATTCTTACTTTTCAATGAACTCAAACTGTCATAGATTGTTAAAGATGCAAACCCCTCACTGCACGTCCGCTACACCTTCAGAAAACCTACTATTATGTGCAGCACAAGGTCTTTTATGATAATTTATGCGCGTCAAAAGTTGTGGATCAGTTCTGCAAAATATTTGACTGTGTGTCACTGCAAAACAATAAAACTAAAGCAATGTCCACTGTGCTGCATGAGAGTGCTTTTCTTCTGTTAAACTGATTAGTCACATCATTGAGGATGTAAGCATGCTCCAGCTTGGGAGGCAAAATGCAATGTGAATGCAGGCAGAGAGGGGAGGCGGAACAAGCGCACTTCAGCACGATTCAAGACAACTGTACCTAGTGTAAGCATGCCCTAAATTATGAAAATAAAAGTATCTACTGTCAACAGTTAGTTATGATATACTAGGAACAGTCGGTTATGTAGATTGATTGAGCATAGTGAACGTGAAGGATTGCAATGCAGCAGAAGCTCACTCATATACTGGCATATATTTAATTTTAATATAATTAAAAGTAATTAATAAGATTATAAAATGTATACTATGTGAAAAAGGCGGCCATTGCAATGCTGATTAAACCAAAGCCGCAGTCACACTGCACATTTCACTCCATAGACTTGTTTTCATATGCATGCAAATGCGGCAAATTGGAAACGCAAGCTCATGCAACAAGTTTCGCTGTTCGCTGCGAAATCGCATCATGTGATTGCATGAGACCAATCAAACAGATGCTTGAAATGTGGATTCCAAATAACAGGTTCCTATCAAATACTTTTGACGATCAATAATTATTTTTGACTGAAGGTGAGGACTGAACTGAAAATTCAGCATGAGAGGTTTTTGGTTCAAATCCGCAAGACCTCACATTTAGCTTGGTTTAGTAATAAGTTATTTGTCATCCAGATTTTAAAATCAGGGATACAATTTGATGAGTTTGTGAATCTGTACAAATTATTAGGTTGTGAGAAGTTATGGAGCTTTGTATCATTGACATAACAACAAAAGCTAATTACATGTTGTTGTTGTTGTTTTCGTTTTAATAATATTGCCTTGTATTAATTATAATGAATTAGCTTTAAATATATATGATGGTGATGATAATGAAAAAAAAGCCCTTATTTGCCACATACACTTTTCCATGCAGCAAAATTGGACCCCTCCGACCATACACAAACATCACATATTTCAGAGGAAGACAAGTCAGACAAGTAGCATAAGGAAATAGAAAATAAAATACATTTGGGGAAAGGGAGGTGAAAAAAAGCCCCTTCCCAGACTTTCCTTAAAGTAGGACAGTGTGAGATCGGGGGAAAAAAAGCACACAAAAACACATAGACATAACATCGCAACAGGAGATGGGAACAGGGGATGTGGAGATACTGTAGTCAGATATAGGCTTTTTATTTGCAAATAAAGTGAGATGCATGAACAAAAAGACTATGGTGTTGAGTTCCTTGTAAATGCAGTGCATGAGAAATCAAGCCTAAGATGGACTAAAACACAAGCGAATTTTACAACTATAGGCTATTTACAATATGTGAGAGTGAGATACTAATGTGTTTTGGTAGTGATATACATTTAACATGTAAGCATTCAACAGATGCTTTTATCCACAGCAACTCAGACCCGTGAACACACACGGAGCAATGGGATGCCTAGGGAGCAGTAAGGGGTTCTGTGCCTCTGGTAATAAAAGTGGAGGAGAGTGTTCTCCCCACCCCTACAATCATGCCAGTGCCGGGACTTGAACCTGTGTCCTTTGGATCTCAGGTTCATCTCTCTTACCATTAGATGGCTGGCTGCAATTAAAAAGCTAGCAATTTGATCAATGAAGTTTGATAGTCTTTTTATTGAATAGTAAACTGTTATATTGAACAGATTAAATCAGAATGACTGGTAATAAAATTAACAGAGAATATCAGAAAATTAACAAAGCAAGCTAGAGTTACAAACAACCAGGAAGCAGCAACAGCAGTAATAGGAAAAAGAATCAAGATATAAATTCCAGGAAATGTTCAGTGTGTTGTGTTGACATCAGAACAAAATTAGTCCATATTCGTGAGATATCGGATTTAGTTATGTTTACTTATTTCCATTGTCTTATAATAGGTGGCAGCAATAAACCCAAACCACCCACTAGCTCAGATGCCACTGCCTCCCTCAATGAAAAACTGCATTCAGCTGGCTGCTTGTGATGCTAGTGAACTCCTGCCTATGAATCCTGACCTTCCTGCTGACCTCTTCACTTCTTGTCTCACCACACCAATCAAAATTGCCCTACGCTGGTAAGAAATGTCAAATTGTACTTATAATGTGAGTACAGTACATCTTTTTATTACATCGTCTTTCTTTCTTTCTTTCTTTCTTTCTTTCTTTCTTTCTTTCTCAGTGACATTAGTGTGTAAAGAAGCCAGAAACACTCGCACAATGCTTTCATGTTACAAGTTATAAACTTACAAAATGTTAGTATTAGAATGATTTATCTGTTAATTTTGTGGAATTGTTTTCAGTTCTTTGCTATTAGGAAGCAATTGATAAACAACAAAAACACAACTTCATGAAATCCTTCTATTCTTACAGTTGATAATTTTGTTAAATGCAGCCTTTGATGTCAGTTTGAGTCAGCATGCATAACAGCACTTGCAAATAGTTATACAGGACTTTCATGTTGGTTAGTTTCTTTAACTAATCTTTTAGTTCTTATTACTGGTGCAAAAGCCTTTTTAAAAGGATTAGTTCAGCCAAAAATTTAAATTCTCGTAATAGTTATTCACCCTCATGTCATTTCAATCCCATGAGACTTTCATTCACCTTCAGAAGACAAATTAAGATATTGTAGATTACGTTTTTAAGTCACTGTAATAACTCCATGAAAACACACAGAATTTATTTTAAAAACTTTTGAGGACTGGTATACTTTTTTACAGTAAACAATATTTTGATCTAAATTCTAAGACTCAGAAAAAGATCTATGGCTCTATGTGAGGAGGTTTGAACTATCATTATTAATGTGACACCAGAGACCAGAGAAGACAAAGGCCCAAATAATGAGCTGCATAGTGGGCAGTTCAAAAGAACTGTTTATACACGTATATACACAGGTGCTGGTCATATCATGAGAGTATGATCTAAAAGTTGATTTATTTCACTAATTCCATTCAAGAAGCAAAATGTGTGTAATGTACACATTCATTCCACGCAGACTGGTGTATTTCAAGTGTTTATTTTCCTTACTTTTGATGATTTTGATGACAGCTAATGAAAAACCCAAATTCAGTATCTCTGAAAATATATGAATATTGCGATAAGGTTCAGTGTTGAAGACACCTGGTGCCACACTCTAATCAGCTAATTAACTCAAAACACCTGCAAAGGCCTTTAAATGGTCTCTCGGTCTAGTTCTGCAGGCTGCACAATCATGGAGAAGCCGGCTGATTTGACAGTAATCCAAAAGACGACCACTGACACGTTGCACATGGAGTGCAAAACACAAAAGGTCATTTCAAAAGAGGCTGGCAGTGCACAGAGCTCTGTGTCCAAGCACAGTAATAGATAAACGAAGGGAAGGAAAAGATATGGTATGTATAAGCAATAGGTATAACCACACCCTGGAAAGAATTATGAAACAAAACCCATTCAGAAATGTGGGGGAGATTCACAAAAAGTGAACTGCAGCTGGAGTCAATGCATTGTTTGTGTCAAGGAACTTTTGAACAACTCATCAGAAGCATCTCGCCTGGGCTAAAGACTGGACAGCTGTGGAGTGGTGCAAAGTTATGTTCTCTGATGAAAGTAAATGTGTCCCAGAGACTGGAGGAAGAGAGGAGAGCCACATATTCCACGTTGCTTAAGGTCCAGTGTAAAGTTTCCACAGTAAGTGATGGTTTGGGTTGTCATGTCATCTGCTGGTGTTGCTCCACTGTGTCCAACAGGACTTCAAGCTATCCTAAGTATCCCTGTTCTTAATTGGCCAGCAAGCTTGCCTGAACTTAAACCAGTGGTTCTCAATTCCAGTCTTTGGACCCCCCGCCCTGCACATTTTGCATGTCTCTCTCATTAGACGCACAAGGATTAGTTCATGGATCTCTCTATTAACGAGATGATCAGAATTGTGTGTTAATTAAGAAAGACATACAAAATGTTCAGGGCAGGGGGTCCAGAGGACTGGAATTGAGAACCACTGCCTTAACCCCATAGAAAATATATGGAGTATTGTGAAGAGGATGATGCGATTTGCCAGACCAAAAAAATGCAGAAGAGCTGAAGGCCACTATCAGAGCAACCTGGGCTCTCCTAACACCTGAGCAGTGTCATGGACTGATCGACTCCATACCATGCTGCAGTAATTCAGGAAAAAGGAGCCCCAACTAAGTATTGAGTGTTGTGCATGCTCATACTTTTCATGTTCATACTTTTTCAGTTGGCCAAGATTTCAAAAGAATATTTTCTTAGTATTGGTTTTAAGTTGCATTAAAAACTTTTGAGATTCTGAATTTGGGGTTTTCTAGTTGTCATCAAAATTAAAAGAAACACTTCATTTATATCAGTCTGTGTGGAATGAATTCATACACTATAAATATTCATATTGAAACACACCTTTTACCCATGACACATGGTTAACTTCATGCGACAAACAAAAAATAATGTGATTTTAACAATTTTTTTTATTTAGTATGGCACTGTTATACACTG
The DNA here is from genome assembly GCA_903798035.1 of Danio albolineatus. Lineage (NCBI taxonomy): Eukaryota > Metazoa > Chordata > Actinopteri > Cypriniformes > Danionidae > Danio > Danio albolineatus. Next base: position 400,404 of record CAIGQQ010030047.1, on the reverse strand, counting down.
TTGCTTTTCAATGGGTTAAGTTTTTTTTTTTTTGTAAAAATACTGTTGAAATGAGACAAAAGAAATCCACTATTTCCTTTACTTGTACAGTACTTTCAACGCATTTCAGAAATGTATAACATTTCTAATATATCAACATGATCAAATTAATAACATATACAACTACTCAGAAATAAATGACATAAAGGAAAAAACAGACAATATCTCTTAAAATTATAAAAATTACAATAATAAAAAAAGTGTAGATTATTTAAATAAGGAAAATGAGTTGATCAACCATTTCTAACAAAATGGTTGTGCAAATGGTGTACAAATATTTTGCAGCCAGTTTAGATGTCCTCCAGGTACATTATGTAGTAAAGTTTTTCTGAATTGTTTAGATTATAGAATTTATTATGTAATATTTATCGCACTCTCACGGCTGTCCATGCACAGTCAGCTGCGAAGCCAAGTGAAAGTAAAACAGGTTTAAAATAAAAATGTAGTGCAAAAACACGTAAAATTAACAACAACTTTAGAAATCAAAAGCCAAATCCTTGACATTTTAGGAGATTTATCCTCCAGACAGATACATTTTTTCCCAAAAAGGTATATTTCTGTAGTTTAGAGCATGTGAGATTGTTTGTAGAAGTGTTTTTAGTTTTTGTGCGCACACAACTAGCAGTACAAAACATGTAGGACAAGAGAAGATTTTCCACTGGATAATAGCTTGTGGATGTTTGGTTTTTGGGCACATACAAAACAAAAAGTGTAAAAGAATGATAAGAAAATATAAAAAATAGATGTCAATAAATATACTTTTGTGGCCGTTAATATACCTGGACGGCCTGCCCAAGTAAAGTCTATGTGTGGAAAGCACTGAAAATTTTTTTTTTAATTGTAGTTCATCGAGAAGTAGCACGGTTGACAAAAATAAATGTGTTCACGTGAGCAAAAGAAAGCAGGTTAATACCGAATGAGAGGATGATCACCTGCATGATGAGATGCAGACTACTTTCATTTACTGAAGAGGGCTTTATTATCGTGCACATGGCATGTGAGTGTTCATACACGTTGCACTGTTCAATTTCCTTGCACAAAGCAACTGTGGCTGCAAATGCAACTTGTGCAATCAGTTTTCTTTGAAATAGACTGGAGAAAAAGCAATGCTTGTGCACCCACAATCCTGCTGCTTTCAAGAGCTCAAGATTCTTTTTAACAAAATGTCTTTTTGTAAGCAGAAGTGGTTGCCACTTTTGATTTAACCATTGTTTGAAGAGGTTATTAATGGGCCTAATGTTAACTGTGTGCACATGATCATCTTTTTGATACCGCACACAGTATGTTTTCACTTGCTTTCTTTTGCTTACTTTAAAAAAAAAAATGAAATAAATAAATATATATATATATATATATTTCTCATCTATTACAATAGCAATGATTTAATAGGAGATTAACATCCTATTTATATATAGTTAACTGCTGATCTGAGATCTTTAGCCTGGACAGAGTGCTGTGCATAGTTTTCAATACTTGACAATTATTTTTAAAATGTCTTTCTTTTTTTTTTTTTTAAAGAAAGGCTTTGTTGATTAAAAATCGTATGTATATAGCTATATTTAGCTTATTTTTATGTTTTTTTTTTAAAGTAGTCAACATTTGTAACTAAGAAATAATTAATTATTTGTTTCGTGATCAATAATTCCTGCATATCCCACTATATTACATTTCACCCAACATACATAACGTTGAAGCATACAATATTTTACTTACCTGTGTGTCAAATTGGGTTTGTGTCTGATGATGTGAAGCATTATATGCACAGTCGTGAGTGGTCGGCCAGCCGGTTAAACAATGTGTTTTATGTAAGCGGTGAAAAGACTGGGGTGAAAATGGAAAAGGAGTTTTTAAAGAGATGTGAATATGCAAATAAATCATTTGTGTATTTAAACTTTTTTTTTTTTACAAATTAAGTGTATAGAAATCAAATAATATCACTTTTATTGTCACATCAGCAGCAGCACGTGTACTATGATGAGTGAAAAGCTTAGGTGCCGGCTCCAGATATACAATTGGCTATGTTGGCAGTAATACAAATAAGACAATGAATAGGTGTACACACAGTCATGACGTGGAGCCCCACAAGGTTCAATTCTGGCAACTGTCCTGTTCAACCTTTATATGCTTCCACTGAGCCAAGTAACGAGAGGACCAAATCACTTACCACAGTTATGCTGGTGACACTCAGATCTACTTAGCATTATTACCTAATGACTTTAGGTTCATGGACACCCTCTGGAAATACATTGATGAAATTAACAGTTGGATGTCTTGACTCTAAAGCAGGTCCAGAATATTGGTGTGATTCAAGTTTCAATAGTCATGTCAAAGCAGTATCTATATCAGCATGCTCTCATCTCAAAAACATTGCAAGAATTAGATCTTACTAGAACCAGAAATAAGAGCACATCACACCAGTCCGTGGGTCTTTAGACTGGCTCCTAGTTCCATTCAGAATAGTATCATTACTTGTCTATAAATCAGTTAATCCCAGGAACTCAATACATTACAGATATGCTCACAAAATAAAAACAGATCTCTCAGATCATTAGCATCAAGCAAATAAAAATAAATAAATAAAACGTTCAAAGCAGGAGGAATCCACTTCCAAAAAATGGCCACGTATGCTCCAACATTAGGCATATTCAAATCAACACTCACAAATGCATCTTTTTAGCTGTGCCTTGACCGAGTGAGCACTGTGCTATGTCCAACAGATCAAACTGTTTTGTGTTTAGTTTCTTTTTTTGTTCCTTTAAAATCTGTTTTAACACGTTTTTTAATTGTAATAATTTTCATTCTTTCTTGTTTTTTATTTTATTTCTTGGACTTGTATTTAATGTTTATTTAGTGTTATGTTAAAACACCAGTGGTTCTAAATTAAAGCTCCAGTGGCTCTGAGTGCATCCAATTGATGCCACACACTGCACAACAAAGATAATGGCGTTAAGATGGCGCTGGTGACAATGGCTCCCTCCGTGTCGTGCTCTGCAGTATTTTTTGTGTTTTTGTTAGTTTGTCCTGTTTTTAGTCACATTCCTACAATTAGTTTCACCAGAGGCGAATTGTTGGACATTCGGACGCATACACCACCACATTTTTTTCCAGACTTGGACTTATCAAATGTTCTGTTAGACATTGTTGTCGGAGGAGCCGCGGTGCTGCTTAAACGCTTTCAGAAGTGCAGGCGTGGGAAGCGTGCAGGCGTGCTTGTGAAACTCAGGCAGCGCGGATTTCGAACCGCATTGCCTAGCATCCATCTGGCAAATCTCCGCTCTCTACCCAACAAAATTGACAAACTCATTCTGCTCTATCAGACAAATAAGGATTTTATGCATTCAGCTGCTCTGTGTTTCACGGAAACCTGGCTAAACCACACCATACCGGACAATGTGCTTCACCTTCCGGACTATCAGCTGTTCAGAGCGGATCGCGACGAAGAAACGACGAGGAAATCGCGCTGTGGCGGGACGTGCTTTTACATCAATGAAAGGTGGTGTACAGATGTAACAGTTTTAAAGAAGATGTGCTGTCCAGATCTAGAAGCACTGTTTATTAACTGTAAGCCTTTCTACTCACCGCGTGTGTTTTGCTCGTTTGTCCTCGTCTCTGTTTACATTCCTCCGCACGTGCATGCGTGCTTGGCGATACAGAAACTAGCTGATCAGATAACGGAAATAGAGCGACAGCAGCCGGACTCTATTTTAATAATTCTCGGGGATTTTAACAAAGCAAAACTATCCCGTGAACTGCCAAAATATAGACAGCATGTTACATGTCCCACAAGAGATAGTAACATATTGGATCACTGCTATACCACAATAAAGAAAGCATACCACTCTGTCCAACGAGCAACTTTGGGACACTCTGACCACTGTTTAATTCATCTTATACCAACCTACAGGCAGAAACTGAAAACAGCCAAACCTGTATTAAGATCTGTGAAAAGATGGACTAATGAAACAGAGCGGGATCTACAAGCCTGTTTCGACCTCACTGACTGGAGAGTTTTTGAAGCTGCTACAAACGATCTGGATGAACTCACAGAGACTGTAACATCTTATATCAGTTTCTGTGAAGATGTATGCATCCCTACCAGGACTCAACCTGGTACTACTCAAAGAGGCTGCTTACAGGAATGGGGAGAGGGCCTTGTATAAGCAAGCAAAGTACACCGTGGAAAGAGAGATCAGAGTCGCAAAAAAAAACTACTCTGAAAAACTAAAGAGTCAGTTCTCTTCTAGCGACTCTTCATCCATGTGGAAAAGTTTGAGGAACCTCACAAGTTACAAGTCACCACCCCCAACACCTTATTAACGACCTGAATGAGGCCCCGTTTACACTAGTCCGTTTTAGTTTTAAAACGGCGTTTTAGCAAGAAAACGATCCGCGTCCACACTCGCGTTTTCACCCAGCGTTTCAAGAGATCTCCGTCTTCACTACTCCACCAGAAACGTATATCACGTGACCATTGGCGCACTCTGAGCATGCGCAGTCAAGTATAAACAGGAAGCATGCGTCTCGCTCGGCATTCGGTTATTGTTAGTCAACAAACGCTGGTTGAACGATGAACGCGATGGTAAAGAAAGCAAGAGAGGTCTTTTTGAGGACAGACGACGAGGTTGAGTTGTTACTTAAAGTAACAAATGAATATAAAACATCCATGGCTATCGAAAATACAGCGTTTACAGTGAAGACTGGTCTGCTGTCTGCCGGTGACGTTATAGCCACGTGCGCTTGACGAATAAGGGAAGGATACGCAATGACCCAAAGCCCCAATCACGTAGCGAATCTCAGCAGCCACCCCTCTGTTTTCGAAAGTCTGCGTTTTCCCACGTCCACACTGAGACGCAGCTGCAGCGTTTCAGAATGAAAACGCTCTCTCCAGTGTTTCTAAAACGCTCCGTTTTCGCACCTCGAAAACTCCGGCGTAGTATGGACGGATGGCGTAACCGTAGCAAAACTTATGCGTTTTAAAACGAAAACGCACTAGTGTAAACGGGGCCTGAGTTTTACTGCCGGTTTGAGAAAACCCCCCACACCCACTCTGAACTGCTCTTCTTGCCACCATTAACACCTCCACCACTCCCTGCCTCCCCCATACCTGCACTTCAGTTCAGTGAAGATGATGTGCGCCAGGTCTTCCGGAAACAAAACACCACCCTTATCGGCCTCATTCAGGACAGTAATGAGTCTGCTTAACAGGAGGTTAAGGAGCTGGCTCTCTGGTGCAGTCACAACAACTTGGAGCTGAACACGCTCAAAACAGTGGAGATGATAGTGGACTTCAGGAGAAACCCCCCTGCTCTCCCCCCACTAAACATCATGGGCAGCACTGTGGCTGCAATGGAGTCATTCAGGTTCCTGGGCACCACCATCTCTCAGGACCTGAAGTGGGACACTCACATTGACTCCATTGTCAAAAAAGCTCAACAAAGGCTGTACTTTCTTCGTCAGCTGAAGAAGTTCAACCTCCCAAAGGAGCTTCTGAAACAGTTCTACACCTCCATCATTGAATCAGTCATCTGTACTTCAATAACTGTCTGGTTTAGCTCAGCTACCAAATCTGACCTTCGAAGACTACGTTGAATAGTTCGGACTGCTGAGCGAATCATGGGTATAACCCTACCTACTCTCCAAGAACTGTACTTATCCAGAGCGAACAGAAGGGCTTCCAAAATCACTCTGGACCCCTTACACCCAGCACACTGCCTCTTTGAACTGTTACCTTCTGGTCGACTCTACAGAGCACTGTGCACCAGAACAGCCCGACACACGTTTTTTCCCACAGGCAATCCATCTCATGAACACTTGATGATAACAATCGTGGAACCAACATCACTACTTGCAATAAACTTCTTACACACACATACACTTATTTAACAACACACTTTACATGCCAATTTGCACATAACAAATACACTTGTTACACACACATACACTTATTTAACAACACACTTTACATGGGAATTTGCACATAACAGCTGCACAAATAATGTTGTATATAGTACATACATATAGTATATATTTGCATTTAACACTTACTTCAATTTTTTAGATATATTTATTATCTGTTTTTTGTCCTGTCTCTGTAATTCTGTTGCACTGTAGAAGCTCTGTCACGAAAACAAATTCCTCGTATGTGTGAACATACCTGGCAATAAAGCTCTTTCTGATTCTGATAATGGCAGTCTGCATTGTTCAAAGTAAATTTATATGTTTTTAGAGGTGTGAACCTACACTGGCCTCACTGTTCGGTTATGATTATAATGCCATTGATTCGGTTCAATTCAATATCGTGGTGCTTTGACGATGCTTTTCATACACAATTTTATGTTTTACTTAACAGCAAAACAATTCTTGTAATAAAATGTATAAATATATTTATATTTATATTAGGGATGTGCACAAGTATTCGATTAATCAATTACTCAAACGTATCAGCGTCAACAGAGCATGAAAAGCCATCGGTTGGCTCTAAAATGAAATTACTTTCATTCTTTCTGATTGGATGTTTGGGCAGTAGTCTGATATTTGATTGGTTATAGGGTGTTGCACCAGGATGTCAAAATTGAGGGGACACTTATAATAAGGCGGCATTTGAACTGGTGACTTATTTTGGTCCCTCTTGTTCCTTTCATTTATGCTATTTATTCATTTATTTATTATTACTTTGCATTACTGCAGTAATATACTTTTTATAACATGTAGTTTAGCTTTTGTTGATTTTATCAATGATGGATGAATGGTACAGTTTACATTAACGCAGACGGATCATGGCTTCAGCGCCAAACGAGTTGTTTAAATGATATTTTAGTCTCCTTATTTCTTTCCGTTTTATTTCAAATAATATATTTTTTTAAAGTTTTAAATAAAGACATCAACTTATGCCTATACATGCAAGCTAACCCACGGTAATAACCGGTAAATAAATATAGTTAAATCAGCATAACCGAGTCATCACGCTTCACGTATAGCCTAGCCTACCCAACAAATATCAGTGTTGGGAAAAAGTTAAATGTTACAATCTAATGTCATTAAAAAAATAAATAGTTGCTTAATGTGTTACTTAGTTCAATTTTAAGGCATTAGTGTAGCCAGAAACACAGAGAGTCTGTCTTATATCTCAAAAAAGAAATTCACAGTTATTACCGTGAAAAAAGGGTTAAATTTAGGCGTGGATAACATGCAATACAATAGGCTATAACTTAATAGTAAAAAATATAGTTTTATGCTATGTTAGATATATGTTATCATGAGTGGGTTTTTTTCGTGTCCGGGTGGCATTTGTAAAAACACCTCCATAAACTATTAGGCTACTATGCCTATACCCGTCATTTTATTTATTAAGCTTATTTTAATAACTTGCTTTCAGGTTACATTTTCATTTTTAGGGCCATGAGCTACAATTCAACATAAAATTGATATGCTAACTATATTTTAGCTGTTAAAATAGGCCTACGATATATTTTCTTTGTTTAATTTAGCATAAGCAAATAGCAGTATAGCCTACATTTACATATTTTGTTTTATCATTCAGATTATCATTCAGCCTACCTGCAGTGCATGAGAGAGGTTGATCTGTGGCAAATTTTTTAGCTTAATTGTAATAATATTAATAATAATGAATATAATAAATTATAATATAACTTGTAGTGTAGTCTACTGTCGGACTGTGCAGTGTCCAAATGAACATGTTTATTGGGCTACATAATAACGCCTAACTAAAAACCGATTGTAAAAAATGACAGACAGTTGCGTCTCTGCTAAAACGGCAAATTTATTTTGCGCTTTTTCCCTTTAGAGCTCAAGAGAGTTGTATTTAAAGAATTACATTTAATGAACTAGGCTGCTCGCCTTTGTAGGGGTCCAAGCTACATTAAATAGACCGACAAGGGATTTATTAGCTCATTTCAATGAATCGGATCTTGAGGATTCGAATCATTGATTCGACTCAATAGAGTCAGATTGAATCAGATTAAAAGACTCACACTTTATCTACCATTCGCCCAGCGAATAGAAGAGATTGCGTGTCACCAATCTTGTTTATATTATTTACGTGGCCAACGATAATAACATAACACAGTATTGGGTTAACTTTTAGCAAGGTAACAAAATCTACAGCTCGAGACAATGACTGATAAGCACATAAACAAGAACACAGTTCGTACAAAAGGAGAACAAAGATTTATTGAGCTACACTACGATACATGAAACTAACTACGTAATAAGCAAACAACAAACAAACGCACACACACATTCACACATACACACAGAGGCAGTTCAGAGGATGCAAAATGAGTTGACAACAGTCCCAAATCAATTCTAGTACTTCTGACTAGATCTTAGAATCACACCTGAGAAACCACAAAAGCAGAGATTGAGCTTATCTTTAACTGCTTAAGATTAATCAGCACCAGATCAGTTAGAGACAACGTTAATTCGTGTTACTTGCGATTTTGCTGAAGTCTTGAATCTTGAATTTTTCTCGCCGGCCGGCTCGGCCTTGGGAAGCACGTTGGTCCTGACTGGGTGGTGACTCGCTTCGGTGACGTCTTTCAGTTCACTCCCTCGTGATTGGCTGTTGTTCTGGGTTACCGGGGTGACAGTCTCTGACGAGTGTCGGTTTGCGGAAGCTCGTGCGGTCTCGGCTGGGTCGAAACTTGCACGGAAAGTTCTTGGTGACCCAATCGCGTGGCGGAGCGGTGTCCGTGCAGAGCGAGAGGGGGCAGAGTGCACAGCTAGCATAGCTGATACAAAAAGCAAAGATTTTACGGTTGCAGGGTGGTTTTAAGCGACCTGGTCTGGTCCATCCCTTTGGCTCCATCTTCCAATGAGCAGTGACCATGAGGAGCGGGTACACTCCCCACATCATGTAGTAAAGGTCAATGATTAACAGAGAATGCATGTGGGTTTCACGTGGTAAAATCCCTTGTAAGTTTGTAACTCATATCAAAGATTACAAAATAAATACTAGTTTTTCATTTACATCTCTGTATTGCAAATGTCACTAGCTTCAGTTTCATACCAAACACTAAACATTTCAGACACACACAGAACTTTTATCTGTTATAAGGGTTAAAACAGCACATTGATTAACCTGGTTGGTTGGAACACACACAACATATGAGGAAAACCTATAGCATATTATTTCAAAAGATGCATCTGCCTTCGTTTTCAAGAGATTGTCTTCAGTTTCATGTATGGATTAAAAATCCAGAGATCTCTGGTCTCTCTCTTGGCGGCAAAGAGGATGCCCTAAGGCGAGCACATGACCAGTGAGTCATTAAAACAGTCTCGTGACACAGCCTGCTGAAAATTCCTGTGAAACGCCTTTGTTTTAGACTTAATAATTAACGAAGTTAGCCGAAGGGTCTTCCGAACATCTGGCACAAGTAAGATTCGAAATAAGGATCCTCTGTTCTGTTATGACATAGCCCTCGGGCCAGGTCTAAATGACAGACACGATGGGATCCAGTTTCCAGTCCTGATTCGAACTGGTTTTAAAAGTTCTGCACATCTTCTGCAGTGAGTTCTTACACCTTCATGTCCTCCACTAGTCTAGTTTCCTCCCGTGTGAGTTTATAGTGTGCCTCCGCCGCCGCATGCATGCATATACGGGCACATCCCTGGCCTGACGCAGGGACCAGATCTCTGGACTATTGCTTTAATTTCTCAATTTTCATAATTTATTTGCTTTTCCATTATAGAAAATTCTGAAGTTTGGAATGACGGAGTGTTAATAATTAGTGACAGAATGAATTTTTAGTTTTGAGTGAACTAATGCTTTATGAAAACTGAGGGGGCACAAATACTTTCTACAGCCCTCTTTTGCTCCTCCTTTTGCTCCCTGTCGGCCTGCGCATCCACTACTTTCTAGTTGGCATGTAGTTCAAGCTCACATGTATTTTGTTTAGATAAACACAATTTGTAATATTTACATATTGTGTCACTAGGCTTTATGATTAATTTTATTTACAATGCGTCATGTAGAAAACCTACATGCCTCACGCTTTTTTAAATGTTTAATGTATCAACCAATATTGATGGTAATTTTTTTTTATAACCCAACAGTGTTGATTTAATTGAATCCTGTCATAGTTTTATCAACAACGTATTTAACAGGGCTTTAATTAAAATATATATTTTTAAATTTAATGTTATTTAATTGTGGCTTTGACGCACACGCCCCAGCCTTTTGCTTAAGCTCCACCCCCCGATTAATCATTTCTCAAAACTGTGGATTAATCGAAATGAAGAATGATTATAAATGCTACCCCTAATTTATATATTATTTGTAATGCAATTTTTTTTCCTTTAAAACAAGAAGTCAGATATATGAACTGTACCTTTAAAAACTCACATACATGCACAGAACAGCATGAGCATTTATAGCAAATAAACAAATGTAAATGTCCTGCTCACTTCCTGAGTCTTGTCGAGTTTTTACACCCCTATGATTGGTCATGCGCTCAACAGAAAGGGCTGCGATTGGCTCTAACGCTAGTGCTGATCACTGATCAGTGACACTGATAAACAGCTGATCATTGATAGACGCAAAGGAGAAAACTCGTTCTGCAGACACACGCTCGTGTCTAGATTTACAAGTATCACTGTAACAGCCGAGAGGAGAGGAAAAGTTACTCCCCACCAGCAGGTCAAATGTCCAGCATGAGAGAGAGAGAGTGACAGAAATTGAGTTTACTTTCATTTTCTCAATCTCAGTGAAATGGGGGCTTTGGTTGTAACATCAGTGTCAGTGAAAGACTGTCCAGCAAACATGCAGTGGATTGTGCAGAGTTTCTGCCCATAAATTACTCACGCTTGTCTCCCTTGGAATTCTACCACAATACAGTGCATATGAGATAAATGACGTCAGTCCGTAATAACCGGTTATGATCTATTACTGAATCTATTACAAATTGTACACGTCTGCATCACAGTGCACCCAAGAAACAATTCATTTTGACACTTCTATATGTTTTAAATTGGGCAAATTTTGTGTATTTGGATTTCTAAATAATATTTCAATAAGAAACTTTAGTTATGTTAAATTAAGCCTTGCAGGTATTGATACAAAAGGTACCCCTTTAACTTCAAGGAATATTTTTATCCTTAAAAATCTCTAACTGTATAATTTAGTGTCTAATTATTTTATTAAACTGTGTGCATTTCATCAATTACATTTGATGTAAATGATCCTCGTAAACACCCACGCACACTCAAGCACACAGACTTTCTAAAATACAGAGAAATGTTTAAAAATGAAATGAAAAAAGAACTGTATTAAACATCATAGAATGAAAGCAGTGTGGTCAGGCTTACCTGTTATCACTCATCTATAACATGCTTCTTTATTTCTTGTATTCCTCTTCAACACGGTGAGATACAGTGTGCGCACTTTGCAGAACATCGTTGACCTCAATGCTGCTTCCATATTTGGCCCCGATATTAAGGAGCTCTTTTGCAACTTCAATGAACCTTGTCCCACAACAACATCGAATGGTCTTAGATCCGGGCTGCCCATATGAGCCATCACGTCAGCGAACTGTGATTTTACCACCACTGGTATTTAGCGTTTTACAAAAGGCAGTTTTACACATATGGTCCTGAAGCCCACTCGTGCAATTATTGTATTTGATTGTTATGCCGATGATACACAACTTTATATCTTTTCACAACCTGAGAATTTGTACGAATTGATGAAATGTACAGACTGCATAGCTGATGTAAACAATTGGACTAAAAACTTTATTACTATATTCAGATTAAACAAAGGTCCAGCTTATTGGACCCCAAAACCTCACACACAAAAACCTAGAACATTGTCTAACCCTTGATGGATTTTCAGTTCAGTCCTCATCTTCAGTCCAAAAGCAACCTGTTTTTTAAAGATCAGAATTCAAGCATCTGTAAAACTGCATTTTTTTCATCTTAAAAATGTTGCCAAACTTCGACATATGTCATCAGTGTCTAATGCGGAAAAGCTCATTCATGATTTCATGACCTCTCGGTTAGTCTATTATAATGTGTTACTAGGTGACTTCCCTGTTGGGCTAATGAACAAACTACAGTTGGTTCAAAATGCAGCTGCTATAGTGGTTTCTAAAACAAAGAAATATGATCACAGGCTGTATCCTGAGCAGATGGTGTGTCGGTCAATGGGCAGTGGAGAGCATGAGACTGATTCCTCATACACCCCAGGGACAGATGAGTGTAAGGTCCACCTATTTGGTCTAACGATGGCAGCCAATCAGACGGCAGAAGGACCGTTGCTGTCACTGTCTTCTTTATGTAATATAACAGCCTTGGGTTAATTAAACTTATATACATTTGATATTTATATTCTTTGTTTTATCTGACTCCAATTATAAAACATTGATAAGCTTGTTTTGTTTTCCCTTTCAATATTACTTTAGATTATGATTGAGTATTCTCTTTAGTTCGTTATTGTTTATTATTCTCGTTCATTCGGATTCCTATAACATCCTGAGCTTTGCCGGGTATACAATCTCTTAAGCACAAGCATGTCAGTCTTGGTCACTAAACAGAGGCGATTAACCGCTACCGAAATCAGGCAGAACCCTACTTACCAAGATTAGGATATTATTTATGCGGTCCCCATCAGATCTGCTATCTATTAAACCAGAGTTTATAGATGAAGAACTATCCCCTTAGATAGCCTTATACAGTCTGAGTATACTTGAATAATGGCAATTGTCAGCCGGATCTCTAAAATACATCGTATAGCGTGCTACGCTGCTCCGTCTATCGTGTTTTAGTCTGCTACTAACCTGTACATTGGCTTGTGGTGTTATGAATTTAACGTAATCTACTAGAGATAATAACACGAAATCAGTTTGAACAATTCAAATCATAATAAGTTATTTCTCATATAAACAAAATATGACTCAAAGGTCAATTCAAACAGTATATGACATTAGTCAATTATTTAGAATCAAAACATTAATCAATCGAAGTTATATCAATAAAACAGGCATTTCATCAATTCAAATTACACCAATAAAGAAATTTATGAGTTTTTACCTGAAGATGAAGGGACTACACACAGCAATTGTGTGGGAGATCAGGATACAGATTTCCTGACTTTCTGGCCACCTTCCTTTAAAAACCCACTTTTACACCTTCTTTTGCGCTTTGTAATTATAACACTTCTCTATTGAGATAGAAATTTCACATTCCTGTGTTTCTGGTGGAAGGGGGTTTTGGTTTGAAGTTTCTATGGCATTAACATTTGTCTGTTCTTGGTGAGAGGGGTTTTTGGTTGAAGTTTCTATGGCATTGACATTTGTATGTTCTTGGTGAGAGGGGGTTTTGGTTGAAAAGCTTCGTTAGCATTTTATTACTGGTCTTAAGGTGAATATTTTAATTTTCTAAGGGGGTGAGACCTTTTTTGTCAGACGCACCAGAACCTTCAATGTGTCAGCATTTGAATATAGGACAAAGACAAAAGAGGAAGAGGATGTCAGGCACTGTCACATTGGGGATGATGGGTGTAGACTTCTTTGATGTTTAGATGTCTGTTTTTCTGTATCAGTCTTACAATTCGCCGCTTTGGCCCAGTGGGCTATTCATCCTGCGGGGTCATCAGAGTTTTTGAAGTTTTGGCACCTGTAACGGGCCGAGTGTCAGAGCCATGTTTGTTGAGGTCCTTAATGACCTGATGAGACATCTGAAATAACAGCATTGAAACAGTGTAAACACAAAGATCCCACCACAAAGTCCCACCACGTGTAGGCATCCAGTGCTGAGCGTGTGGATGAGCTGGACAAGATCTTTGCAGTCTTTTGAGCCAGGTTTGTCTCTACCTGTGCTTGGAGAAGATGGTATTCAGTCTCTGAGATGATTCTTTCCACTAGATTCATGGTAACAACCAGTGTCTGGGTTCCTTGCTCGTAGAAAGTGTCTTCCCACCACAGGGAGACCTCTGCATCAAGCGGCATCCTTCCAAGGACGTTGATTTGGCCCATTGAAAAGTCCTCTGTTATTTCTAAACAGAATGAATGGTTAGCAGGACAGGCCAGTCCTCCATAGGTGAAGGTTGCATCTTTCAAAAACTTTTATCAACTGGGCTGTTAGGGCTATTGGTCTATAATGAGAAAACTCAGTAGGGTTAGGTTTCTTAGGGACTGGTACTACACATGATGTCTTCCATAAAATGGGAACTCTTTCCAAACGCAAACTCAAATTAAAAATGTAATGAACCACCCAACAGATTTGATCCGCACAAGCTTTGAGAACTCCAGCACTGATGCCGTCAGGTCCTGCAGATTTCTTCTTTTTAATTCTCCTCAACCCATTTCTTACTTGTTCTATGGTTACATCTAGTTTAGCGACAGATTCACAATTTGAAAAATCAGATGTTAAAACTGACAGTGAATCTAAAAAGCAACTTGGATTTGTACTTAGATGACAATTTTCATAAACACTGGATCCTGCATCAAATCTATTAAAAAATAGATGAATTTCATCCACCCAGTTCTGTCCAACAGAGGCAGTACATCTCTTTACACTATTACCAGATCCAGACATCCTATTTAAATCACTCCATATATCTCTAACATTCTTTTGTTGTAATTTCTGTTCCATTTTTGATTTATAGTTATGCTTCCCCTCCTTAATTTTAATTTTTAGCTGTTTCTGAACCCGCTTAAGTTAAGAATGCCCTCTTTTTTCATTTAATAATGCCTTCAGTTCAGGGGTCACCCATGGCTTATTGTTTGAGTAGCATTTAACCTTTTTTGTGGGTACTGTGTTCTTAACGCAAAAGTTTATATAATCAGTTATACACTCCGTTAGACTATCAATGTCCTCGTCATGTGATTTGCATAGAACCTTCCAGTCCGTTGAATCAAAACAATCCATCAGTGCCTCATAAACAGAATCAGACCATACTTGAACTGTTATAATCGTTGGTGGCTGCTTCCTTACAGCCGGAACATAGACAGATCTGACATAAATAAGATGATGGTCCGAACGTCCCAAAGGAGGGAGCACTGTAGAAGCATAATTGTCTTTCACATTTGCATATAGCAAGTCCAGAGTTTTACAGTCTCTTGTGACACAGTCCACATACTGAATAATAGTTTGCAGAGTACTTTGTAGAGATACGTGGTTAAAATCTCCTTAAATAACAATAATTGAGTGAGGGTATTTTAACTGTATTTCGGCTGTGACGGTGTTAATATGCTCACACACGTTGCTCGCGTTAGCCGAGGGAGGGATGTACACCGTTATAGCAATCCCATAAGAGAATTCTCTCGGCAAATAGTAGGGCCTCATTCCCACAGCCAATAGTTCAATATCCTTGTTACACAATACTTTCACTGTAATGTGTGTTGGACAGCACCAGCGTTCATTGACAAACAATGCCAGTTCACCACCTTTACTCTTACCAGTCTGCTCAGCGCACCTATCTGCGTGCACTAAGTGGAAGCGGTCCAATGCAACCACTGAGTCTGGTGTTTTTTTCATTTAGCCATGTCTCTGTAAAACACATAAAACTGCACTCACGATACTCCCGCTGTGTTCTTACGAGCGCCGTCAACTCCTCCGTTTTGTTTCCAAGCGATCGAACATTGCCCATAATACACCAGCTCTGCACCTTCTTCGTCGTCTCCTAAATTCCATAGGAATTTTCTATTCTTGTTCCAGAAAACGTAGATGTATCCCGAAGTGCCCAATTAACAGTGCCCAATTAATTCGAATTTCCAATTAACAACGTCAATATAAAGATAACTATGAGCCAGTGCTTTTTGATGCTCTCAAACTGAAGAGTGTGCAAGTACAAAGTTCTTAAACATTGAGAAGAAATATTTAAAAAGTACAACAAATATACAAAGTTAAAAACATCCAGAGCTGCTGCAACAGGCTGCCACAAGTACAGCGCCATCTTGGAGTACGAATCAGCTGTTGCGTTTTGGGAGCTGATACGTGTGCGTAATCATGATATAATTTTATCACTGTTTTTTTAAGAGCCTCCGGAACAATGTATTTTCCATCTCTCAAAATCATCCCCTCTATGACTTTTACTAATTGATGCTGTTTTAAGTGTGGAACGAGTTCCCCTTCTGTGAGCCACAGCTCTTGCTGATATTACTTTAGGTCAAGGGGGGTGGTTCGAACCGTAACAGAACTCATAACAGAAGCATTTAGGCTGTCAGGCTGCCATTCGTCTCCTTTTACTGCCGCCAATTTAGCTAATTGATCTGCAATGTTGTTATTTTGTTCATGCTCGTCTGGCTTTCGGCTATTGTGAGCGCACACTTTAATAACTGATATTGGGGTTTCGTGTGTCTTGATGGATTGCCAAATTGCAGTTATGATATTAAAGTGTTTAATCGGTGTTCCTGCAGATGTCAAGAATTTTCGTAATTGCCATTGAGCTATAAAATCATGGGCTACACCAAATGCATAACGACTGTCTGTGTATATGCATACAGGCTCTGGGTGTGTTCGGACTGCTTCAAGTAAGGCAATGAGTTCGGCTTCCTGTGCTGATGTATTTGCGGTCAGTTTGATTAGCAACCGGCTAGCATCTGCATTGGGAGAGTGGGGGGTCCACACAGCACATCCTGTGTGGAATTTGCCATCATGCCAATATCTAGACCCGTCAATATACACTTGAGTCTGGTTTGGGAGTTTTTGTCGTTAGCATCCAGTGAACCGCCAGTACGTGCTGTGTACATGGGTCAAAGCCTTGTTCAATTGAAGATTTATTTCAGCTGTAGTAAGCGATCGGACGTAATTTTCCCCCATGATCTTGAGCTAAGACGCCACTCAGTGTGTTTTCATTCGCGTCGACTTGTAAATGAAATAGCTTTGATGGGCAGGGAAGACCGAGTGCAGGCGCAGCACATAAATGTTGTTTCAGTTTTTCAAACGTTGCCTCATTGTTATCTGACCATTCGAGTATGTCTGAAGGTTTTGTTTTCCCTTTCATGAGAGCGTAAAGAGGTGACGTTATGCTGGCAAAATCGGGAATAAAGTCTCTTAAATAATTTGCTGTTCCCAAAACCTTTTGTAATGCGTTCAGCGTATGTGGACGGGGTAATTCTGCAAAACATTTGCGCCTGTCGTCTGTTAATGCTCTGTGGCTCTGTGAGATGGTATAACCCATGTATTGGACCTCTTTCTGGGCAATCTGGGCTTTTTCTTTGTTTAGTTTAAAACCAGCCCTACCGAGTGTTAACAATACTTCATCAACAAGTTGCAGATGATCATTGAAGGATCCATCGGTTGCCACGAGTATGTCATCTACATAATGGATCACGTTTCCTGTACCTGTCAGTGAATTTAGTGTATCTTCAAGCACTCTTTGGAAAATTGCGGGACTCTTGTGGAGGTCTTGTGGCATCTGTTCCCATGTATATTGTATTTGGTTGACAGTAAATGCTAATTTCCACTGATCCTCCTGTCTAATTTTTACTGACCAAAATCCGTTCTTTATATCTAACGCAGTAAACCAAGATGCGCTGGTTGAGATTTGGGACAAGAGTGTCGACGGGTTGGCAACTATAGCTGTGGCTTTGGGTAGTACTTTGTTTAGACGTTGATAATCTATACAAAGACGCCATTTCCTGTTTGGTTTCGGTACTGGTAGACACGGGAATTTTGTGGTTGAACTGCATCGCCGAACTATTCCCCTAGCTTCAAGTTGTTTTACAATGTTATGCACAGCTGCCTCTGCCTCTGGCTTGATGCGATATTGTTTTTGTGGGGGAGGGGGTTCTCCTTTAAGGTGTACGACATAGTCGACGAGACCGCAGTCATGTTCGTGCATAGCCCAAATGTTTTCATGTTTGTTTATCAGTTGTTGGACAGGATCTGTGATAGCTATGGACATAATGCTGGCTTTGTTTTGTGGCAGACATTTCTTTGTCGTTTTGTTTGTCTGTATCTCAATTTGTTTTTCAAGGCAATGTATTACAAAGCCATGTTTTCTCATAATGTCCATCCCTAACACAGTTCCTTCGCTATTTTCTGGTGAAAACCAGAATGATTCTCTTAGTGTTGTAAAGGTATATCTGCGAGAGAGCAAGTTGCGCCGGTATCAAGAAGTATATTAGCTAATCGGCCTCCTAGATTAGCCCTTATTTTGATTCGGTTTCCGCTGTTAACTATACCCCCGACAGTTATGGAGGCCATGGTTTCCTATTGTGAATGATGTCTTTCAATCGTTACATTCGTGTTGTGAGTGTTATTGGCTCTAATTTGGCTATTTTGCTTTTTTAACTCCGTAATAAATCTTGAAAATTGTTTTAATAATTCAGAGTCCTCATTATAAGGATTCGGTGATCCATGGTCTTGCCTCTCTCCCCAATTCTTTTCTCTACGGTTCTCTTTTGCTTTGTGGTTCGATTTGTTGCAAAAATGGCAATATGACTTCGTCTGTTTGGGGTTAGATTAATTTTCGCCTTTCCTTTCCGTTAACCATTTCGCAGATGCTACTGATCGGGGTTTTGATTTCCACCTATTCTCTATTCTCGAGCCCCCCCAGTCCACTACCGACCTGAAAGTATTTTCTGATGGGTCTACGCCATTGGACAAAGCTCTCTGTACAGGGATGCCAGCATTGTTTTTCATTATTTGTAACAATGGCTCATGGTCTCCGCTAGAGCCCTGCACAGGCCTTAAATCTAAGCCCGAGCCCGACCCTGGCCCGAGACGCACAGGCTGAAGCCCGGCCCGTGTCCGACAGATTATCAAAATTTTCGGCCCAAGTCCAGCCCGAAGCCCGTTTTTTTTCCCCGCCAAACATCTTAGCCTATATGCAGCCAATAAAATAGACCAGATTTGTATTTAATAGAGAACTGATATTTTTCGTTTCCTTTTTTATCAGAGTGATTTAGAGAAATTATTGGAGTTTTTTTTTTTGTTTTTTGTTTTTTACGGTGGCTGTTTCAAGTTATCTAGAGCTGTATGAAAAGCGCACCGCGGTTCTTTTCCTCTTGTCAACATAAAGGCAGTATACGCGCGTGTCGCGCTTTTGGAACGGACAGGTGCGCTCGGAGTGATCAGCCCCTGATGTGCAAACATATTTGTTAATTCGCGGGACGGTACTGCAGCCACATGTGCCGACAACACGTTTGCCAAAGAAGCAAAGAATATTGCAGATTGAGACAAGTTGCCAAACCTGCGCTGATGCTGATCGCCTCCGTCCTGGATATGCGTCATAAACTCAACAAATAGGCTATAGTTTTAATAATTTAGTGTACAACTAACAAACCAGCCTTTTTCCATTTAGAAAATTACAGTTATTAAAAGTTCTTATATAATACATTTTTACAATATCCTGCATACATGAACCGCGAGTGAGACGGAGGAAAGAAGTCATAATCATATGACATAATCTTTAAACGAATGACTTATGTTAAAAATGTAGCAGAGCATTAATTAAATGCATATTTTAAAAAAGCAGAGCATTAATTATATGCATATTTAATGCGATCGATTCGAGGTAGCCTGTTTTTTTTATTTTATGGAAGAAAAGAACATGATTGGACAAACAGCATATGCCGCTTCTTAAAAAGGATTCAGTCAGTGTTTTCGTTTTGTAATCTAAATATTATTTAAATGAAAAATAACTAGGACATAAATATCTATTTTATTCTTTTTATTTAGTTTATTCTATTAGTTTAGTTTATTTATTTCTATGCTGTCGGAAACACTGCAGGTGCATAAAGATGCTCTATTATGTTCTGTACTTTGATTTGTTCTGTAAACAAATCAGTATTTTAAAATGCAATATTTAATATGTCAGACACAAAATAGACATGTCAATTTTTTTTTTCAATAAATAATAATTTAATATTAATCTGACCAGTTAACAATCCAGTTTGTGTTTTGGCATTGTAGACGCATTAGCGGAGTTTTTTTTTTTTTAAGCACTTCACTCAGATATTATTCGTTCTTCAATTTTATTTAGAAAATAACTGACCAACAAAACTTATTAGACTATAGACAAACTGTACGAAATTCGTTTTTAAAATATATTTTTTTCTAGCAGAAATTTACTAATTATATTTTTGATTAGATCCCGTCTACTGCTCAACTATGATTTTCGGTCAGTGCAAAGTGTAAGGATTTCATTAATGCTTCACTAATGGTTGTGGCACATCACAATCTTCATCGACATATATTTGCAATTTTTTAAGATGCCATAATTATAAAGATTATGTCTTATATAAGAAATATATAAAAAAGGAAACGAAATATGTCATAATAAATGCCCTTAAATGATGTAGCCTTTGACAGTGAGCATATGTGTTTCTTTAGATAATGCGGGGGAAGGAGGCGGGGCAGTGCTGGAATTGTGCGTACCGCAGGCCCCTTGGACTTAAATGTTGTGCATTGTGCATAATCACTTTGCTCATCATTTAAAGTTGTCACTATTTGAAAAGTTGACCAGACCTTTCTCTTTCGTTTTTCACAGTTTCACGTGGTTAGAAATCTCTATAGGCAAGGCACCACTGGCGCTCCTGGACGGCGCACATTAGATGTCATTAAACTTTTTTTGACGTTCGTTTATGGAGCAGGCCCGAAGCCCGATATGCACGCTAGCTAAGACTTGAAAATAGGCCCGAAGCCCGGCCCGAGGGGCACAAAAAAGTTGGGCCCCGACGGGCTCGGGCTCAAATGCAGGGTCTCGGCTAGCGCTTTCCATGTCTAGAAGTGCTTGTTTTAATCGTTCGTATATAATTTCGTCAGTTTCCCCATTGTTACGTCTTATGATGTTCCTAGATTTCATCTCTGCGGTTAATTTTGGTCTGAGTTCTTCAGAAAATGGTTAGTAGTGCGATTTGCCATACGTCTCTAACTTCAAGTTTATAAACTGTGGCTTGTAGCATTAACGTTTCCCAATATGGTTGGAACGGCCCTTTTTTGGGCATCATACCTACGACTTGTTTGTGTTTAGAACACTCATCGCATGTTAACGGGCGGCTGATTGTGGTTATTTCATCGTTTGCGTTCGTGATGGTTCTGAGGACAGCAGATCAAAGATGTATCGCTCGATTTAGTTCTTGTTTGAACGGGGCTTCGTTGGTTTGTTTCCCGATTCTGAGTTTTCAGGGGCCGGAATGTAGTTATTATTAGTCTGGAGCTTCTGTTGAAGATCATCTATTCTCCTTTCTATTAGCTCACTCTGCCTTGCCCATCCTTGTTTTTCAAACTCGAATGTTTCAACTTGTTTCCATAATTTTTGCATATCATCAGATTGTGTTATTTCTATTTCTTTTATGTTAGCTATCGTGTGCTTGTAATCTGCGATTGTTTTTGCTAGGAGGTAGACTATGGCAGCTAGGTTTTTTTTTATACTTTGATTTTGAGGCTAGCTTCTCTCCTTTCGTCATATACCAGGATATTATTTCGATATTTGTCCACGTGAGATCTAATCCTTTGTCTTTTAGTCGGAAAAGGATTTTTTTTTAGTTGTAGGGCATGATCTTCCATAATTCCCTGCTCTACACTATCACTGTACTGTCCCTGTGAAGCCATGTTTCCCACTAATTCCCCACCGGATTCGGTCACCGGTCTAAAAAATGGGTATTCCGACCCGTTCTACTAGTGTTTCTATATGTGGGTTGTAACAGAGGCTTTCCCTCAACACTTCTAGAAGGTAATGGAACGAACTTACCACGATAGTTGCAAGCCGCGAAGGAGAAGATCAAACCTCATACTTTGAAAATCAAGACTGAAAGTCGCGCTGGAGAAGACGTCACTCGCCTCTGGAGGGGAGATCACATCGGGGTCACCACTTTGGAAGGTCTGCCTATTTGGTCCAACGACGGCAGCCAATCAGACGGCCGAAGGACCTTTGCGCGTCACTGTCTTTTTTATGTAATAAAACAGCCTTGGGTTAATATAAACTTATATACATTTGATATTTATATTCTTCGTTTTATCTGACTCCAATTTTAAAACATTGATAAGCTTGTTTTGTTTTCCCTTTCAATATTACTTTAGATTATGATTGAGTATTCTCTTAAATTCGTTATTGTTTATTATTCTCGTTTATTCGGATTCCTATAACATCCTGAGCTTTGCACCGGCCGGGTATACAATCTCTTAAAAGGGAAATGACGCACTCAGTCAAGTTTATATTATTTTCTACATTGGATTCCACTATAATGAAAATATATATAAAAAACTCGATTAATGTAACCATTTAGAAGAAAACAGCATGTTTTACTCTAGATTTTAGACCTAGGGCGCCGCCATCTTAGAATGTTGTTGTGTCTGACGTCACGGGGTGGGTTCTGTTCTCTCAGCCGTACAGATACAGTTGAAGTAAAGGAGACTGTAAAGCCTAATTTAACCCAATGTGTGAAGTTGTGGACGTGGAGCTGCTGAAAATACAAGCATCACATGTGTGTCTAATATAAAAGTACATATATTTATTATATTTTTATTTTTCCCCCTTTTAATTACCGATCATTTGATGCACTTTGATCCACTCTGTGTATTACGCCTGACTGCATGTCTGGGTTTCAACCATGATTGTAACAGACTGAACACAGAGACTGAACAGCCTCATTTAACCCAATGCATGAAGTTGTGGACGTGCATCGCAGAGCTAGTGCAAATACAAGTATTTAAGTGTGTTAAGTTGTGTATTTTTCTTTTGCTAATACCTTGCATTTGATGCGCTTTGGTCCACTCTCTGTCAGGGTGGTGCAGTGCAGTCTGATGAGGGGATTTACATTCAGACTAATGATTAAAATCACACATGACTTCACACTTTACTAAGTCACGTATGTGTGGATTATGTCAAGACATATTCCCTCTTCAAGTCGATCAACTCGATCTCTCAACATGTAGGAAGGATAAAAACCTGCCATAAGAAACACCAAACACGAAAAGAGGTGAGGGTGATTGGCTGTAGCAGTGAAAAGTGAAAGTACCCGCCCCCATTGCGTCAGTGATGTTTCAACCAGGTCCAGTGCTGATATAATGGGGGTGGGTACTTTTACACATTTTTCGCCTTCAACCTAAACTTAGATCGGCGAGTTTTTCACATCGCAGGTTTTAATCCTTCGTACATGTTGAGAGATCGAGTTGATCGACTTGAAGAGGGAATATGTCTTGACATAATCCACACAGACGTGACGTAGTAAAGCGTGAAGTCATGTGTGATTTTAATCATTAGTCTGAATGTAAATCCCCTCATCAGACAGCACTGCACCAGTGTGACAGTTTTTTTTTCTTCACTGTCCAGAAATGTCTGTAAGCATGATTGATGGGTCATTTTTAGTCTCCAATTGTTGTAGCCCTCCTTTCATGTCTGATAACATTGGAAGTTTCTTCTTTTCTCATATTATTGGTGGTTGGCACTAGAGCACTACTGCCAGCGAATGTTATGGGTGTGTCATTAACTTAATCAGCTACGCCAAAGCAAACAGGAGGAGAGCATAAAGAGACCGAGCAACTAGAATGAAGTTAAAAATTAAGGTATATAGTTTATTATAAAAACAGATTTTGTGGATCATAGTGTTATTATGATGCTGACTCCCACTGCCTTTTTTGGGTCCATCCCAAACAAGTGATTAATAGTGATTTTGTTTCCTGTGACCCAAAAAATGTCAGCCTCTTGTATGAGGGTGTTTGAGATATTTGAAAAGAGAGAGCACTGCTTAGAGGTCAAGCCTGGTTCGAGTAATTACAAATCAGAATTTAAGCATCTAGGCTGTGGGCAAAAATTGAGTTTAAATTAATTTAAATAAGTGTTTTTGTTCAGCATGTCTTCTCTTACAAAGTGTTTCTTTTTCCTTAAGGTTTTGTATGCAGAAGAGTGCAAAGCTGGTGCCAGGAGTGACCTTAGAACTGATTGAGAAGTAGGTACAGTATAAAGAGGTCCTTGATCTAAAGGTGTTAATGTTTAATGTTCCCTATCATTTATTGTTGGACTTTAATGTTTCTGTTTATCAAACTAATTTAAATATTTGTCAAAGATAAGACAAACAAACACATCATGTAGTTATTATATTAAGTTTTTTTTTTTTTTTAATTTTTATTAGGAGAAAACTAAATCCAAAACTACATAGCCCTGTGTAGGAAAAGGTCACCCCTTATCATATCATAACTAATCTCTGGTTTATTAGACCTGAATTTAATTTATCTAGCCACGCCTAAGTCTGATTACTGACACATGTGTTCCAGTGTTAATATTGACAACAAATTTTGATTTAGTTTTAGTCGTAGTCTTCTGACTAAAATTCCATTTTAGTTTTAGTCATATTTTAGTCTTCTGAATCATTTTAGTTTTAGTCTAGTTTTAGTCAACTAAATCTACTCTAGATTTAATTGACTAAAATATGTTTGGTTTAATTTAAGTGTAATTTAATTAAATATTGTATACATTTATTAAGATATGAAATATAGCTTTTCCATTGAAGACCAAAAATTAGATATGCATTGTTTATTTATATCATAATATGTAAAAATATGTGTCTGCAAAAACAGTAGACTACTGCAAACACTTTATTTTACTATGGTAAACTACTAGTCTTTTTAACCAGTCTGTTGAACAGTTTCATGCAGTTAAATCTTTAAAAGGGCTTAAAATAGTTTAACTCCACTTTGCAATTGCAATGTCAGTGTATAGCAAGCTCTACTGTTGCAGACTGTGTACACGGTGCTCTGCTGTATAGCACTCATTAACGTTAAATAAGTACAGTAATGACATATGACTGGCAAATAATAATGTGTTATCTTCAAAAATGTGCACTCAGTCCCATGGCCTCTGTTAACTCGCATAGAGGAATTATAAAGCGAAGATGTACATAAAAAAACTAAAGTGCGCTTCACTTCAAAGCAGTTTGATTACAATGCGACTCACCGATAAGCACAGAATGTAACAATACAGTATCATTACATCCTTAAAATATAAAAAATAATCACATTGCTGAACGACGTCCTGAATGAAGCAGGTTTTGGACTCCTCTATGGATGATGACGCAATTGCATCAGTGTCTACTGTGGATCAGTTACTTTTCAACTTTGTGTGTGTGTGTGTGTGTGTGTGTGTGTGTGGGTGTGTGTGTGTGTGTTAGTGCGACATGCATCACACACCAAGATTAATTCTGATTGGATATTTTCCAAAAATGTCCCTCAATCACATTTTTATTAGTCAACGAAAATGTCAGTATATTTTTATTATAGTTGTCGTCATCTCTTTTATTTAGTTTTCGTCTAGTTTTCATCAGTAGAACCTTGTTTGTGACGAAAATTATGACAGCAATTTTTCGTCGACGAAATTAACACTGATGTGTTCACAATCAAGAAATTGGACCTGCCTGACATGCAGAGATCCTAAGAAGTTCAAAACAAATAAGAAAGAAAATAATTGACATATACCAGTCTGTAAATGGTCATAAAGCTATTTATAAAGCTTTGGGACTGCAGTGAACCATGGTTAGAGCTATTATCTACAAATGGCAAAAACATGGAGGAGTGGAGAATCTTTGAATTATTAATTTAGTTTTTACCGCAATGACTAATAATTATGGGTCTCATGGTAGCGCAGTGGGTGGCACAATTGCCTCACATCAAGAGGGTTGCTGGTTCGAACCTCGGCTTGGTTAATTCTCTTTGTGTTGGCATGGGTTTCCTCCGGGTGCTCCGGTTTCCCCCACAAGTCCAAAGACATGGACTATAGGTGAATTGGGTAAGCTAAATTGGCCCTAGTGTATGAGTGTGTATGAATGTTTCCCAGTGATGGCTTGCAGCTGGAAGGGCATATGCTGCATAAAAAAACATGCTGTATAAGTGTTGAATAAGCGGTTCATTCTGCTGTTGCGACCCCAGATTAATAAAGGGACTAAACTGACAAGAAAATGAATGAATGAATGACTAATAATCACATTTACAATAAAAATAGAATTTTAAGCAAAGCAAGGCAAGCTAAGCTAGAGCTATACTCAGCCAGATAGTATAACAGAATCAGATGACAGGAATTGTTCAGCAAGACAACCTTTCTAGACGTTGCCAGCCATTTGTGACTCATCCAAGAAGTTGCAAATCACTCAACGACAATATCCAAAAAAATTGGATCTTGAAACAGAGTTCCAAGATGAAACTCACTGCTGAGCAAAAGTGTTACAGGTCCGTGGCAGTCAGGAAGACTGTAAGCAGTAGTCTTAGTAATAAGTGAGAGAGACAAGAGTTAAGCCCCGGTCAGATCACACGATTTTGGCACAATTTCCTTGACGTAGGGTGTTGTAGAGATTCGTAAACGACAAATAGGCATTGTGACACAAGATTCAATTGTTTCTTCTCGTGTAATGTGGCGTAGTTCACTACAACCGAGTCCATGCCTGCGACGCTACAGGACATAGTCGCAGAAAGTCTAGCATGTTCAATTTTTTTCTCGTCCTTTACGACCTTTACTTCTATCACGTGTGTGACACGGCCCATAAGAGCACATAATTTGGACCTTCTGTTATCTCAGTGGGTGCTGCCATTAATGCTGGCATTATTGCCAGGGTCAGGTAATCAAAAATAGGCTGCATATTTACTTATGAGTTGGTCACGAGTGGATATGACCAGTCATTGGCTATGCTTTAACTACCTTTTCTAAAATATTAAGGTGTTTTAAGCAATTTTATCTGACAGACTGGCACAAATATGCCGACATCTCCATTCTCACAATTAGTTTCTCTGGGCACATGCAGGATTTTATTCAAAGGTAAGCACATATCCAGCACCACCCCGCTCCATCATCCCTTTCTTATTTCAATCTAAAAAAACACTAATGCTGTCAAAGGTTACATTTATTAATTGCCGCTAGTGAGACAGAGAAAATGAAAGCATGTCATTTGTATTTTAACAATTTAAATTATTAATTACATTAATTTATAATTTAATATAATAATAATATAATATAACATTAACAATTAGGCTAATTTTAATACATTTTTGTTGGTCAGTTATCTACTAAATAAACAAGAATAACATCTGAGGTGAACTGCTTCAGTGCCAAAACACGAACTGGTTTGTTAAATAAAATAATAATATAGCCTAAATAAGATTAAAGTGACATATTCACAGTTTCAGAGAAGCCCACATTAAACTGTTTTCATTGTTAGTGACAAAACCAACCATTGTGCCGGTCAATTACAATTTAATTCATTTAATCAAATATTTTTTCTTCACATCTTCCACCATGCAAGTACATGTGCACTTTAAAACACACAAACGCACAACTTTATTTATTTTCATTCTTTCTTGCTTTGTCATAGTAGTGTATACTGTTTAATAATCAATCTAAATTATTTTCAAAAAATAAATAAGCGGCATTAATTCGCGCCCTCTCATTGTTGGTACGCACAGCCTTACGGCTGCAGGCACCACTGCTTTCATCCTTTTTTTTGTTAAATACACTGTAAGAGCCTGTCCTGCTTATTCAAATGTGTAATTAATAGTGAAAACAGTTTAATATAGAAATTTTTGAAATTGTGAATATTTCACTTTTAATTTTATTTTGGCTATTTTGTTTAACAAACCAACACAATTTCACGGCAACTCGTGTTTTGGCACTGAAGCATATAGCGGATTTGTATTGAAGCGCATCTCAAAGGTTATTTGTTATTCTTTTTTTATCTAGTAGTTAACTGACCAACGAAAAATACATGACAATTAAGATATAAATTATAACTTACGAAATTTGTTTCAAAAATATATTTTTCCAAGACTTATATTTTTGTTTGTGCCCGTCTAACTGTGCAGCGATGATTTGTTCCGCTCCGTGGAAAATAAGAATTTAATTAATGCTTCACAGCTGCTGATGCACTTTCATTTCATGTTCAGGCATGAAAGTGTTTAATAGCAACATTGGCAGGAAAATATACATTTAGATTTCAAATAAATATATCAATAACGAATGCTTTCAATGTAGTTATTAGTTGTCAGCCAGCATCAATGTTTATTGAGACTGAAATAAGATTAAAAAAAAATTGAAATTGCCATAAGAAATGTTATGATAGCAACACTGCTTTGATAAATAATGTTCGTCATAGACATCATGGGATAACTGATCGTGAAGGAACGTGTAGTCTGGCACATCTGTTACCTACGACGAGTCAAGATTTTATCAAGAAAAAAAAAACGCATAATCTGACATAGTGACTTTCGTAACCGACAATAAGAATCATGTGATCTGACCAGGACTTTAGTTGTTGCATCAAGGTCCTCTTTGTTGTCTTTCATTACAAATACACATTTGTATGTAATGGCCCGTTTCCACTGAGTGGTACAGTACAGTACGGTACGGTACGGTACGGGTTGGTACGGGTCACCTTTATCAGGCTTGCGTTTCCACTGCTAAAGGGTACTCTTTTGGTGGGCGTGGTGTACGACAGACGTCATTTTCGCTCGAGGAAATGTCTACAGTAAAGCTTTATGGGTCGTTCACAAGTCATACGAGAAGCACTTCTCACAAAACAGAGGCTTTATTATACACATAAACATGGGTGTATAAATGTTCATTACTGACTGAACATGATCTGATTATAAATGCAGATCAATGATGCGAAATAGCCTACGGTCCGCGATTATATCAAATAAATAAATAAATAAATGCAGCATATATGAGCACATACAGCCCCACACAGTCTCCAATGTTACCTCCGATATTACAGAAAAACTACACACAGCAGACATTTAGTCCTTATTTAGGTTCAAAAACAATACGAAATATAGCCCCCAGTCAGTGCAGAGCTTTCATCTGTATCTTTTATCTTCACCAGTACATGTAGCCTCTCCGTCATTATTCTCTCGTTATAGAGTAATTCCGTCATTCCGAGTTTATAATAATCTAGGTTAAGAACTTTGTTATTTCAAATATTGATGCGAGCGCAAGACAAAGAAAACCTCTTGCGCTCGCGCTTATGGGCTCGTAACCCATTAGAATCTGCTCTTCTTCTTGGCTTTTTGGCTATTCAAGACGACGACAAGGTTTGTTTAAGCTCGGGTCAACCATGGCTTGTTATTATATGCTGATATTATTTCGAAGCATTGTCTCTCGGCTGTGTATTAAACATGGCGGGTCCTTTCTGTTTTCATTCTGCTTGTTGCGCAAGCAAATGACGTATCCCTGTAAGCCTATGGTGTTCAGCTGCGCGTCTAGCTCCGCCTTACGGCACCCATTCTGTTTTTTGGCATCCCTTCGAAAGGGTGACAAAAAGTGGTACGGTACGGTTCGGTTCAGTACGCTTTTAGACACTGGAAACGGCCTTAAAAGCGTACTGTACCGTACCACTCAGTTGAAAAGGGCCATTATAGTCCGTAAGACACTTTGAATCGCAAAATGATTCAAAAACATGTTGGATAAAATAGTACACACTGTATAGATACTTAAATCAACTCACATCACGATAAATAAACAAACAAATAGCAACATGAAACCTTAACCATTTGTAGTATTTACAGTAAGTGATATACACAAAACACTCTGAATACATGGTCAAATCACACTTGAATACATAAATAAAATTCTATATAACATAGACATCATAAAATTATTAATAAAATCAGTTAAGACTAATTATTTATAAATTATAGCATGTGTATTATAGTTTCATATGACATTTAGTTCATTTAACTAACCTTAGTAATAAGTGAGAGAGACAAGAGTTAGTTGTTGCTTCAGGGTCCTCTTTGTTGTATGAGGATGCACTGCTATCTTCATGGTCACTCAACTCTCTCATCTGCCACTCAGAATTCAGAAAATGCAGCTAAACTGTTCAGTGCAATCTCTCTGTAATTGTATTTGAGTAATTGAAACACAGTGTATATACACACAGAAACAGAAATAAACAAATAAAAGTGAAATATATACAAATAATTTACTTTGTGACCCAAACTATATGTGGGATGGTCTGATGATGATTTTCCAGCCATCTGTTTGTGACAGATGTTTAATCCAAAACACACCAGTCCACTTCTGAATGGCTGAATAAAAACTAAATTGAGAATTTGGAGTGGCCTATGTCTGAATCCAATTGACATGCTGACACTCCTCAATGTGGTTGAATTACAACAATTCTGCAAAGATGAGTGTGCGATTTCCTCACAGCGCTGTAACAGACTTGTTGCAAGTTATCGAAAATTTATGACTGCAGTTCTTGCTGCTGGCCAAACCAGTTATTAGGTTTAGGGACAAACACTTTTAATCACAGGATTATGCAGCTTTGTATTTTGTTTTCCCTTAATAATAAGACCTTAATTTTAAAACTCCATGATGTGTTTACTTGCGTTATCTTTGACTAATATTTAAAGGGCCATGAACCCCCAGAATGAAAAGGAGAGTTTCAGTATGTGCGCGCACTGATTTTCACATTGGCGAAACAAACACAGCTCTATGTGTGTAGACTATCCTGTCACAAAATGTGGCAAAAATAATACGCAGAGAAAATTCTACACGATGCTAATAGTTTTTATGTTTACATTGTCCATATATTGTAGTGATATTAATGTACTGTAAACTTACTTACAAAATCTGTTTGACTAAGGTATGTCTTTAAAAGCTGAAAGAGTACTGCTGATGATACTAACTAACTTTGCCATCTGAATAAACATAAGCAAAAAACATTGATTGCTCACTTACCAAGTCTGTAGAGACAGGACAATCAACACAAACTGGAACCGCGTCTTTTTTTAAAGAACATGAACGGCAAAGCCAGATTTCACCATTTCCAGATGTGAAAAGCTCTTGGGTAAAAAAATGTGTTAGCATTGTGTGTTAGCAGACCACTGTAAGGTCTGCTAACAAGTGTGTGTGTATTTGTTTGTGTGAAAGAGTGTAAAGTGTGTTCTTCAAATAAAGAATTGCTGCTTGTGTGCTAATAACTAATAACTCTCAGTGCTAATAGAAACCCTTAAACAAAGCATTCCGTGTGAGCCAGCCCTTCAATATTATCTAGTCGCAGTTTGCTGTCTAATAACATTAATTGATGTTGTAAAATGTGGTACAAAATTGCAGTTACAATTACTGGCTGTAGTGTTTTAGTATATTTATTGTTGTCATAGTTATCATTATTTTGCCACAGGCTCTGAGTGTGTTAGAGGGCAGGCTCTCTTCTCTCGCACAAAGCAATAGACTATGTTTAAAGTCCCATTTTCTTGGTTCAAGCAGAAATCTGAATGATCTGTAAGTTTTTTTTTTATGTTAGACATCTCACCTTGAGTGCAGGCAACAAAAAACTGCCGTAGTCACAGTCTAACCATATTGGTTGTTAATATACAGCTTACTAGGTGAGTTCTCTATGAGGATTTCTGTGTAGGCGGAAGTAACAATACACTGCGTGGAAACCGGCCTATTACAAGCCTATAATCAACCTAAAACTTATTTCCACAAATTAAGCTGCAGTGGTGTAATACTGCCAATACCAAAATTAGCACATCCTGGGAAAGAGACAGCATCAAAAAGATGGTCTGTCCTCTGATACTCTTTGGGCTCTTGATCAGGATCTACATTCTCTCCCCATAAGTTTCTCAAATACTTGTGTCCAGGAACAACAAGGAATTGATGGAACATTATTTCAGTGTCACATATGATTATTTTCTAAAGAGACAAAATACTCCCACCAAGGAATTAGTCAAATCAGGACCTTTCTCTAAGGTGTCATTTAATCAAATACCTCTAATCTTAGAGGAACAATCAAAGACAACTTTTCATGTGTTGTTTTATAGTAAACACCATTATAAGCCAATTAGTGCCATATTGATGTAATGGCAATTTATTTGCAAGCTGTTGAAGATGAGGCCATTAGAAAGCAATGGCTCTGGTTGGTAAATAAAACATATCCCCTAAACAAAATCATGTGCTAATGTTTGTTGTAGTGATATACATATAATTTTTATTTTTTTATAAAACCTCGAGCTCACAATCCATAAACACGATGGTGGGTTATTATAGTGTCAACAGTGGTCAATGTGCTTTGCTTCAGTTGCAATTTTCAGTTGAATCACTTTGTGTATCAAGAAGAGCATATCTAAGGATTTTGTTTTGAGATACATTTCTGGATGACAAATAGAGGTAGCAGAAGCATTAAAAAGTAAATCATGAGACAAGGCACTGTGGACAGTCTGACTGGTTTTGGAATATTTAACCAATTCCATGCGTGTTCAATAAAAAAGGTCAGGAGAGGTTATTTACCTACTGTATAGTAACTGTGCAATTTCCAATTTAAATATGTAATTCTGTACATATTTAAACGTTAACGTTTAGATTTCAAAGATATAAAAATATGTCAATATGTGCAATATATATCTCAACGTATAAAAAATGTATATACATGTATATAAAGCCTATATTCATCAGGTCCAAGCAACATTTCCAGGTTTTGATAAATAGGCTTCTATACATTAATTCTTTACATGTACAGCAGTTTTATTTTTTAAGAACAGTGCCATTTTTAAATCACTTTTCAAAGCATTTGGATATAAAAGGTGAAGTTTTTTTTGACTGCAAGCACTTTTAATGTTCAAACTAGTTATGTTTAAAGTGGCTGACAATAATACATATTCTTAATAATAGGAATTATTTGTCTCGTTTTTTAACTGTGCAGTGCTGTAGCGGCTTAATTAGGCCTATTACGCTACTTTATTTCAATACTGGTCATTATGGTGGTACTTGGAGAGACAATTTTTTTTTTCGAGGTGGTACCTGGTGAAAAAAGTTTGAGAACCACTGTTCTAGATGAATAAAGTTGTGTTTTAAGACTTCTGTTTAGATAAATCTTCTCTAGAGGCTCAGAGTCTCTTAGAGCCATCAGTCATTCAGAGACAATCGAGGAGTGTGTGTGTGAACAACGTGTGTGAAATAGTTCCAGTCTAGAGAGAATCTGCTGAGAATGAGCATGAACACACATACACAACCAGCCTTTTCACTTGAAAAATTACTCAAAAAATGCTCTATCTTGGCTCCAGGTCCTCTGTTAGTGGGTGTGTAACAACACCGCT
Source organism: Danio albolineatus (assembly GCA_903798035.1). Classification (NCBI taxonomy): domain Eukaryota; kingdom Metazoa; phylum Chordata; class Actinopteri; order Cypriniformes; family Danionidae; genus Danio; species Danio albolineatus. Next base: position 367,383 of record CAIGQQ010030047.1, on the reverse strand, counting down.
GTCCCCTCTTAGATAAGTAGTCAAGTGTACATACATTTTATTTATTTATTTATTTATTTATTTATTTGTTTATCCCTTTAGTACAGTTGAAAGGATCTTGGTTATTTAGCAACAACATTTTTTGAAGAGGAATTCGCCATGTTATCACCACCACTATGACAGTATTGCTCATTGTGAGAGACAGATTTTTAAAGTGCCAAGAGACAGTGAAGCCCCCTGAATTGTTTAATCTATTATTTTACTATTCCACTTCAGGAATGACTTGCTCCACTTCCAAAATGACTGTACTTTATTATCCACACTGTTAAATTTTCTCTGGCTTTACTGTACATTGCCACATACAAATACATAGTACAGATACATCATAACTCAGTTCAACTGTACTGTAGGGATCTATAGGGGAAAAAATGCAGTTCCAAATGTAGTTCTTACAATAAATGTTAAGTTAATGCAAATTCAGTTTTGTGGTATCATTATTTATCTCAGCTTAGTTTGATAACTCAATACACATGTCCAGTGGCATTCTGTAGCTCAAGTTCAGTGTTGATTTGTTTAGTTCAATAAAAGTATGACATTTTATATTGCAACTCAATTTTTGTTTATTGAGCATCATTATTATCTATTTCTATTATTATTGTTGTTGTTGTTGTTGTTGTTTACAATTTTAGCCCTTCTCATCAATTGAAAGCCTAGTCTTAATTTATTTTTCATGTGTTTTTGAACTTTTCTCAGAATACCAGGGAGGCTGAATGACAGGAGGACACCTTTAGGAGAGCTGAACTGGATTTTCACAGCTATCACTGACACGATTGCATGGAATGTCCTACCGAGAGGTTTGTTGTTCTGATTAACACTAGAAATACTGTTGTCATTTTGTCATTTGTTTGAATTTTTTTGTTTCTTCTTTGTTGAAATAAAATACAAATACCTGTAACCCTTTTAATAAATTTATGTAAAATATAATTTTATTTGATCAGAATGACAAACAGACTGCTGAGTTTTTCTATACCTTCAATGACCATATCCCTTTTTTTGCATGTAGATGTTAAAAAAATAACATTTTTGCTCATTTTAACATCCTTAATTATACACTCTTCTTTAATCTCGAGAAGAAACCAGCTGTGATTCTTTGAGTACATTCTCACCTCTTTAATTATTGTGTATCAGAGAAATTCAAATCTGCATTATGCACATTTTGAGGGTTTATCTGCTGTGCACATATATCATTATCATAGAATTGCATTAAGAGTGAGCATTATTTAACGAATTACTTAAAGATTTGGTTGAAGTTGCAAGCTATAATGTGTCATGTCTGATTACTTTAAACTTTTTTTCTCTCTCTGTAGATCTCTTTCAGAAATTATTTCGTCAGGATCTCTTGGTGGCCAGTTTATTTCGTAATTTCCTATTGGCTGAGAGAATTATGAGGTCTTATAACTGTACACCAGTCAGCAGCCCTAGGTTGCCGCCCACATACATGCATGCTATGTGGTAAGTTTAAAATCACTGTATTTTATATTCTCTATTTTATCTTATTTTTTCAGACAAATCGAAGGTAAGATATTTTCAGTATTTGTGTCTAACTATTATTTGTTTATAATCTGTATAATGACAAAAACATGAAATACATTTTTATAAAAGGTTTGAAATTCAACTTACGTGTTCAAATCAGATTTGAAAAAATCATCATACCCCTATGAAATAATTACTTTATTTGTCATACAGCTTGAATTGAATCACATTCCAAAAAAAACTTTCCAGCCTTTGAAATTTTTTGATATAAGTGATAGCAAGACTTTGTTAAAACTGTCGGGTAACACATTGTTCTCAACAACATATTTTTTTGTAATATTCTATTGGGAATCTATCAGAGCCTGGATATTTTCCGAATTTCAGAGAGAGTATAGAAGCTCTGAGCTATTTTTGATTATAATTGGATTCTGATGTATAAATCTTTGAATAGAACTGATTAAAAACCCTATTTATTTCTTTAGCAGAGGTGTGCACTTTATTACCCTCCTTAATCGCAGGTATGATATGAGAGGCATCACATTGCTTCATCTGACTATCAAGAAGTTTCCCTGTTTTCCCCCGCTCTCGTAATACTTGGTTTTTAATCTAAATAGTGCCTATTTTGCTTTAAAAAATTCAATATTAAACATAATGTAGATCAAATTTTATTTGAATCCGTAAAACCCTGCTCTATCTCCTTTTAATTGATTTGTTTTTCCAGATAATTTTACCTTTTCAAAACCTTCTTTTGTCTTATTGGGTTATGCATTTTCCTTTAAGATACACTTGAGAGACATCCCATACTGTTGCTAATCTTGAAGATGACGCTATTTTGAGTTCAAAAACATGTTTATGTCATATTTTGGTGAGTTTACAAAGACTTTATCCTCAATCAAGAAAGTGTTTAGTCTCCCCCTCCCTCCTTCGTTAGACTTAACCTTCATTTGTAGTTTTAACTCCACTTGAGCATGTTCTCTCAATGAAATAGCTCCAATCATAAAATCAGCAACTGAATCAATTGGCAAGGTGGAGATCAAGAAATAATTTATTCTTGTGAAAGTCTTGGGACAATTTGAAAAGTAAGTGTATTCCCTTTCTCGAGGGTTAACCAGTCTCTAAATGTCTGTCAGTCCATTATCATTCTTCAGAGTGTGGATAGCCACTCTGTCTCTGGAGTTTTTCCTGATGCTGCCTTGACTTGTATGTATGCGTGTGTGTAAAACACAGAACTTTCAGGTTATATATTTTTATTTTGCTTTTTCCAAAGTTAACAATACAGAACATCAAAACTAAGCGACAAACAAAATAAAGTAAAACACACACACACACAGTATATAAAAAATAAAGAAGTAAAATAAAAATTAATTAATTTAAAGAAAAAGGAGGTACAGTGTAAACCAATGGAGAAAAAATATTTTGTCTAATCAAATCATGTGGTACTGTTTTCATATAATTCAAAAATGGATTCCAAATCTTTTTAAATAATTCACCCTTCCCTCTTAAAGAATATGTGATCTTCTCTCGTGGTATACAGTTGTAAACTTCTGAGATCCACAGTCCAATTGGTACATCAATGTCTGTTTTCCATTTTAAAGCAATTCATTTTTTAGCTATTGTCAGCAACAAAAATATTGTTTTTAAATTTGTGTAATCTGGATGGAGTATAGTAAAGCTGGTGTAAGAAATTAAACTGGATTAGTCTAAATCTGGAGTTCAAAGTTGAGGTAACCCCGTCTTTACATAACTGACCCCACAGGTAATTTTCTAGTATTATCCCCAAATCCTGTTCCCATCTAGTTTTAGACTTATCTGGGTCAGTCAAAGGTTGTCTTAGCATCAAAGCATCATATGTTCTAGAAATTGTTTTATGTAATGGTTTATCAGAGAAAACCAGTTCCTCCATAGCAGTTAAATTGAGAACCTTGGGATTTTTTTTTTATTTGACCCTTAAACAATCCCTTAATTCTAAATAACTAAAGAATTCTTTATTGGTCATGTTGTATTTGTTTTTTAATTGTTCAAATGACATTAAAACCCCATCATCAAAACATTGCTTTAAATGTGTAAGTCCCTTAACTGCCCAAATTTTTACATTTTTGTTTTGATAGAACATTGGGAGCAATCTGTTCCCCCATAAAGGTGTTTTGGGAGAGAGAAACGTGTCTTGTCCAAACATCAACTGAAGTTTGTAGCACATTTGAAGTGAGTGTAGAATCATAGGATTATTGGTTCTAATTTTTATCAATTTTTCATCACATGCATATAGCATATTAGTGGGACACTCTCTTTCATCTCAAATGTTTCCATTTTAAGCCATGACGGGTAAGGGGTTTCTATGAACATATGTGCCAGATACCTGGGTTGGGCCCATTAATAAATTTTAAAATTGGGTAGCCTCAATTCTCCCTTGCTGTAATCTAAAGCCAGTTTGTCAAGGCTAACCCATGGCGTTTTCCAATGCCAAATAAATGATCTTATTAGAATCAGAAAGGGCTTTATTGCCAGGTATGTTCACACATACGAGGTATTTGTTTTCGTGACAGAGCTTCTACAGTGCAACAGAATTACAGAGACAGGACAAAAAACAGATAATAAATATATTCAAAAAAAAAAAAAACAGAAGTAAGTGTTAAATGCAAATATACAAATGGACAAGTGTATGTACAGGTGTATCACTATATACAACTTTATATGTGCAGCTGTTATGTGCAAATTGGCATGTAAAGTGTGTTGTTAAATAAGTGTATGTGTGTGTAACAAGTGTATTTGTTATGTGCAAATGGCATGTAAAGTGTGTTGTTAAATAAGTGTATGTGTGTGTAAGAGTGTACAGCAGTAGTGGTGTTGGTTCCACGATTATTATCATCAAGTGTTCATGAGATGGATTGCCTGAGGGAAGAAACTGTTTCTGTGTCGGGCTGTTCTGGTGCGCAGTGGTCTGTAGCGTCGACCAGAAGGTAACAGTTCAAAGAGGCAGTGTGCTGGGTGTGAGGGGTCCAGAGTGATTCTGGCAGCCCTTCTACTCGCTCTGGGTAAGTACAGTTCTTGGAGATTAGGGAGGGTTGTACCAATGATTCGCTCAGCAGTCCAAACTATTCGATGTAGTCTTCTGAGGTCAGATTTGGTAGCTGAGCTAAACCAGACAGTTATTGAAGTGCAGATGACTGATTCAATGATGGAGGTGTAGAACTGTTTCAGCAGCTCCTTTGGCAGGTTGAACTTCCTCAGCTGACGAAGAAAGTACAGCCTTTGTTGGGCTTTTTTGACAATGGAGTCAATGTGAGTATCCCACTTCAGGTCCTGAGAGATGGTGGTGCCCAGGAACCTGAATGACTCCACTGCAGCCACAGTGCTGTCCATGATGCTCAGTGGGGGGAGAGCATGGGGGTTTCTCCTGAAGTCCACTATCATCTCCACTGTTTTGAGCGTGTTCAGCTCCAGGTTGTTGTGACTGCACCAGAGAGCCAGCTCCTGAACCTCCTGTCTGTAAGCTGACTCGTCACCATCCTGAATAAGGCCGATAAGCGTGGTGTTGTCTGCAAAATTTAGGAGCTTGACAGAGGGGTCCTTTGAGGTGCAGTCATTTGTGTACAAAGAGAAGAGCAGAGGGGAGAGGACACACCCCTGGGGGGCGCCAGTGCTGATTGTGCGGGTCCTGGATGAGGATTTGCCCAGCTTGACCAGTTGCTGCCTGTCCGTTAGAAAGCTGTTGATCTCTCTGACAGACAGAGGTGGGCACAGAGAGCAGAGTTAATTTGGGCAGGAGAAGTTTTGGGATGATGGTGTTGAAAGCTGAGCTGAGCTGAGCTGAAGATTCTCGCATAGGTCCCTGGTCTGTCTAGGTGTTGCAAAACATAATGCAGTCCCATATTTACTGCATCATCCACAGACCTGTTTGCTTTGTAGGCAAACTGAAGAGAGTGCAGTGAGGGTTCAGTGATGTCCTTCAGGTGGGCCAGCACCAGCTTTTCAAACGACTTCATGACAACAGATGTTAGTGCCACCGGTCTGTAGTCATTTAGTCCTGTAAGTTTGGGTTTCTTTGGGATGGGTATGATGATGGAGTGTTTGAGGCAGGAGGGCACTTCACACAGCTCCAGTGATCTGTTGAAGATCAGGGTGAAGATGGGGGCCAGTTGGCCAGCACAGGATTTTAAAAGGGCTGGTGTTATAGAATCTGGGCCTGGTGCTTTTCTCCTCTTTTGTTTCCGGAAGACCTGGCGCACATCATCTTCATTAAACTGAATTGCAGGTATGGGGGAGGCGGGGGGTGGTGGAGGTGTTAATGGTGGCGTGAAGAGCAGTTCAGGGTGGGTGTGGGGGGTTTTCTCAAACCGGCAGTAAAACTCATTCAGGTCGTTAGCAAGTTGTTTATTGTCTACAGTGCTGGGGGATGGTGGCTTGTAACTTGTAATATTCCTTAAGCTTTTCCACACGGATGCTGAGTCGCTGGAAGAGAACTGACTCCTTAGTTTTTCAGAGTAGTTCTTTTTGGCGATTCTGATCTCTCTTTCCAGGGTGTACTTTGCTTGCTTATACAAGGCCCTCTCCCCATTCCTGTAAGCAGCCTCTTTGGCCTGACGTAGCTGTCTGAGTTTTACAGTGAACCATGGTTTGTCATTGTTGTATGTGAGTTGAGTCCTGGTAGGGATGCACACATCTTCACAGAAACTAATATAAGATGTTACAGTGTCTGTGAGTTCATCCAGATCGTTAGCAGCATCTTCAAAAACACTCCAGTCAGTGAGGTCGAAACAGGCTTGTAGATCCCGCTCTGTTTCATTAGTCCATCTTTTCACAGATCTTAATACAGGTTTGGCTGTTTTCAGTTTCTGTCTGTAGGTTGGTATAAGATGGATTAAACAGTGGTCAGAGTGTCCCAAAGCTGCTCGTTGAACAGAGTGGTATGCATCCTTTATTGTGGTATAGCAGTGATCCAATATGTTGCTGTCTCTTGTGGGACATGTAACATGCTGTCTATATTTTGGCAGATCATGGGATAGTTTAGCTTTGTTAAAATCCCCGAGAATGATTAAAACAGAGTCCGGCTGCTGTCGCTCAATTTCCGTGATCTGATCAGCTAGTTTCTATATCGCCAGGCGCGCATGCGCGTGCGGCGGAATGTAAACAGAGACGAGGACAAACGAGCAGAACTCATGCGGTGAGTAGAAAGGCTTACAGTTAATAAACAGTGCTTCTAGATCTGGACAGCAGATCTTCTTTAAAAGAGTTACATCTGTACATCTGCACGCTTCCCTCGCCGGCGCTTCAGAACGCGCTTGAGTAGCATCGCGGCTCCTCTGACAACAATGTCCAGCAGAACATCAGATAAGTCCATGTCTGGAAAAGTATTTGGTGGTGTATGCGTCCGGATGTCCAACAATTCGTCTCTGGTGAAACTATTTGTAGGAATGTGACAAAAAACAGGACAAACTAACAAAAAAACGAAAAAACTGCAGAGCACGTCACGGAGGCAGCCATCAACGTCGGCGCCATCTTGTCACTAGTCCTCTAAGAGAAGTGAAAAAGGATTTAGGTATTGATATTGGAAGAGAATGAAATATGTATAAAACACAGAACTTTCATCAGTGCTGTGTTTACATTTCCTGATAATAATGTTAGCTGTATGAGAAATTGACTGGGCAAGTGGCTGATGTTTTAGTGTTGAGGCAATCAGCCAAACATTGGCCACCACCACAACCTCTTAGTCCAGACCCTTTGTAATTTTTTGACTCAAAGTCAAAATTACCTGCCAAGTTTTAAACAGTGCATTCATGGAGAAAATGTTGAAGTGATAGCTAGTATTTTCATGAACAGTTTTATAAATACCCACATTTCTCTCCCCCTTCAGTTTCAAGATACTGGAAAACATGCACAATTTTTTGTGTTTGATATTTTTCTTTACTGCAATTTGAAGCTTGAATCTCATAAAAGCCCATATGCAAGAAAGAACTCATTACCAGGACATCAATAATCTGATTTTAATATAATTAAAGAGCCCATATTATACATTGAAAAGGGTCATATTTTGGTTTTGGGGGTCTCCAACAGCAGGCTGGTCTGATTGCATGGTCAAAAAACACTTTCATTGTCTTATAATATGCATTTATTTTTACCTCATTATCCCAGCGACTCCTATATGAATCGTTCAGGGATTCATTTGTTCCAAAACCCCTCCTTAGCGCGATGCTAAACTGCGCTGATTGGACCGATGACCCAGTCTGTTGCGATTGGTCGACAGTGCTCAGCGTGAGATAATGCCCACCAGGGCTTATCAACATTGAAGTAGTCATAGCGTGTGCGTGAGCTAATCTGCAAACACTCGTTTTTATCGGCAGTCGCCCGTATTTCAGACACCTCACCCCCAAAACTAACCCCCGATCTCCCAGCATATCACTCTAATTCTTAACCAGAAGTAAAAACAGCGACATACATTCAGTATTAATGCACACAGCGGCAAAACCGCCGAACGTGTGTAGCAGAGCTCATGGTGGCCATAGCAACGACACACAGCAGAGGAACACGAGCTCAAACGCATTTTAATCCGTAAACACAGCGGCACGCGGCGCGTTTACAACGTGCTTTTAGACGCGATATGAGAATACAAGTTAACCAGAGACACTACAAGCGGTTACAAGTTACAAAACACAGTTAAATGCATCATTTACAAGCTAGAGAAAACAATGAGGCGACCGTTTTAATCGCACTTACTCACACTTGCAGGATATCAGACGAGGGAAATGTCCTGGTGCTCCTAATCCTCCGTTGTAAGCACTCCTCGGAGGGGGAACAGCACATGGCTGTGGTATTTCTGCAGAAACTACTAACTCTTCAAAGTCTCATCTCTGGGTTCTCTGCACACTTCCAATATCCAGCTAAGCACAGTGCTCTTCACTGTGTTGCCAGATGTAGCTGACTGATTTCAGCCCAAACCCTGTTCAAAAGGTTTTACCTGCAAAATTTAAATTTAAATCACATTTAAAACCGCACGATCTGGCAACTTTTTCGCACCACTGTTGTTTGTGGGTGGGGTTGGGGATTTCGAATCTGCGCGCGCATAAATGGGTGGGGCTTTATGTTTCGTGTTCATGTCATGCCGAAACGGCTAAAGACTCATAAGCACGGCGACTCGTTTGAGGAACTATGAGTCGACTCTTTTATAGATGAATCAATAGTTTTAAACACTGTGCACTTTCAGATTTAAGCCTTAGCTGGACATTTCACTTCACTTAGAGCTGTGTGACACACTGCATACAAGCTCATTTTCAAAAACCCATAATAGGGGCTCTTTAAGACTATACTCTGATTAAGAGTCTACCATGTAAACAGTTTTGAACAATTTTTGATTACCTTAATCTGTCTAAAGTCATAATCAAACTTAACAGAAATCAAAATAAAACATGTGGAGTATGCCTATGTTAGTCGCATTATTGAAGTGCAGTACAGACATGTAAACACTTTAAGCAAACTATTACCGTCATGTAGGACTTTTGCCGCATTTTGCAACAGGACATTCCTCACACACACACACAGGCTGTTTGACACTATTCTCTGCATCTGCCAATTCAGTAAAGGACCACAGACACTATGGCTTGTATAGACTAGTCGACTAGTCGTGCGATCGACTACTTCAACCACTAGTCGGCGCTCTCAGAAACAATCGAATACTCGAGCGTGCATTTACCATAAATGACATCAAAATGACAAGCAAGGTTAAAGCTTCCAACTACAACTGAGGATTAAATTCAAGATTATTTATATTATTAACATCAACACAGGGACACCACAGGGAACATAACACCGCAGGGAATCCTCTCGAAGTTTAATGAACATCGGTTTCCTCTACTATCCAAGCTAGCGAAATCATTTCTTGCTATCCTTGCCACCAGCTCATGAAGTGAAAGAAATTTTCTTTGGCTGGCAACACTGTAACAAGGCAAAGAGCAAGGCTGCATCCCTCTCACGGGGATGTGCTTGTATTTCAGAATCAGAATCAGAATCAGTTTTATTGCCAAGTGTGCTTCACACACACAAGGAATTTGCTTTGGATACAGAAACTTCCAGTGTACATAAAGTGACAAGTGACAACACAGAAAAAATATAAAAAAAGAAGACAATAGACATTAAACAGAGATGCAGTCAGTCCAACGATCTGGATGTTGAAATGTATGTACAGATTTGTTATAAATATACAGGTTATAAGGTGCTGTGTACAAATGCGTAAGTATTGCATTGTATGTTGTTATAAGGTGCTGTGTACAAATGCGTAAGGAGAAGTATTGCATTGTATGTTGTTATAAGGTGCTGTGTACAAATGCGTAAGGAGGAGTATTGCATTGTATATTGTTATAAGGTGCTGTGTACAAGTGCGTATAAGAAAATATTGCATGTTTATTGCACATTAGGAAAAATATTAACTGTTCAGGAGGTAGATGGCCTGAGGAAAGAAACTTTTCCTGCGTCTGGTAGTTTTTGTGCTCGGTGCTCTGTAGCGCCGGCCAGACGGTAACAGTTCAAACAGGAAGTGTGCTGGATGCGAGGCGTCCAGGGTGATTTTGCAAGCCCTTTTACTCACTGTGGAAGAGTACATTTCTTGAAGTGTAGGAAGGGTAGTGCCAGTTATTCGTTCAGCAGTCCGGACTATTCGCTGTAGTCTACGGAGGTCAGATTTGGCTGCTGAGCTGAACCAGACGGTGATTGAAGTGCAGAGGATGGACTGGATGACAGCTGAGTAGAACTGCATGAGCAGCTCCTGTGGCAGGTTGAACTTCCTCAGCTGACGGAGGAAGTACAGTCTCTGCTGGGCTTTCTTCACAATAGAGTCTTTGTGAGTGTCCCACTTCAGATCCTCAGAGATGGTGGTGCCCAGTAACCTGAATGACTCCACTGCAGCCACAGTGCTGTTCGTGATGGTGAGTGGGGGGAGTGCAAGAGGGTTTCTCCTAAAGTCCACTATCATCTCCACCGTTTTGAGCGTGTTCAGCTCCAGATTGTTGTTTTTGCACCATAAAGCTAGCCGCTCCACCTCCTGTCTGTATGCAGACTCGTCACCGTTATGGATGAGGCCGATAGCAGTAGTGTCGTCCGCAAACTTCAGGAGCTTGACGGAGGGATCTTTTGGGTTGCAGTCATTGGTGTACAGGGAGAAGAGCAGTGGGGAGAGAACTGATGGTGCGGCTGTCAGACGTGATTTTGCCCATTCTGACTAGCTGTTGTCTATCTGTCAGAAAGCTGGTGATCCACTGACAGACAGAGCTAGGAACAGAGCTGGGTCAGTTTGTGCTCGAGCAGTGATGGGACGATGGTGTTGAAGGCAGAGCTAAAGTCCACAAACAGAATCCTTGCATAGTTCCCTGGTTTGTCCAGGTGTTGTAGGGTATAATGCAGCCCCATGTTGACTGCATCATCCACAGACCGGTTTGCTCTATAGGCAAACTGCAGGGGGTCCAACAAAGGTCCGGTGATGTCTTTCAGATATGCTAGAACCAGTCTTTCAAATGACTTCATGACCACAGATGTTAAGGCAACAGTTCTGTAGTCGTTGAGTCCGGTGATCTTTTGTTTTTTCTGGATTGGGATGATGGTGGAGCGTTTGAAGCAGGATGGAACTGTGCGCTGTTCCAATGATCTGTTGAAGGTCTGCGAGAAAACAGGAGCCAGCTGGTCAGCACAGGTTCTCAGACAGGCTGGTGAGACATCATCTGGGCCTGGCGCTTTCCTTCTCTTCTGTTTACTGAAGACCTGACGCACATTATCCTCACTAATCTGAAGATCAGGGGGGGGGAGGGAGATGTCTGTAGGTGTTGATGGCTGTGTAGAAAGATGGTCAGGGCGGGTGTGGCTGGAGGTAGGTAGAGGTGTTGATGGCTGTGTAGAGGGTGTCTGGTCAAAGGTGTCAAATCTGCAGTAGAACGTGTTCAGGTCGTTAGCGAGAAGTTTACTGCCATCGATACTGGGGGAGATATTTTGTGACTGGTAATGGTCCTCAGACCAGACCACACTGATGCAGGGTCGTTAGCAGAAAACTGGTTTTCCAGCTTTTTGGCATATTTCTTTTTAGCCACACCAATCTCCCTTGTTAAAGTGTTCCTGGTTTTAATGTAGAGGATCCTGTCCCCACTCCTGTAGGCATCCTCTTTGACTTGACGAAGCTGTCTCAGTTTTGGTGTGAATTATGGTTTGAATCAAGTAGGTCCTGGTAGGGATGCATAACTCCTCACAGAAACTAATGTAGGATTTATAAATGCAAACCAGCGATCCACGATCCAAAGACTGTGGCTAGAGGATGAGAGCGGATGAAGTTAGTTTCTATTGCTTATTTCTGTCGAAAACATGGTAAATATAAAATGATTAATTTGCAAAACGCGCTTTTTTTCATAGTTGCATTGCTGTTTTTTTCTATGACTTTCAAATATGAAATACATTTTCCCATAGGCTACATTATGTCTGCATGTTAAAATATCATGCAGTCGTTTGTTGTGTCTACGAATATTTTATTCATTATTTTAATATATTTTTTTATTTAGTTAAATATTTTTTTTTATAAATAGTTTATTATTTATTTTCCGTTTGGCTGTATAGGCTATTGACGCTTGTTGAACTGTTTCTTTTCTGAACCAAAATAATTTTTATTCTTGTTATAACTGCTCAAAACTTAAATAATAAAGTTTTTTTTTTTTTTTAAATTAGACTACTTGTTGTATAAGCCTATTACTTGTGCGCACATGGTAGTTTGCATAATCTGCAGGCCTGTTGAAGTAGGCTAATGTATTCGTTCATTTTGTTATTTTAACAACTGTTGAAACGTTGCAGAAATTAAATGATTGAATGAGATTTTGCCTAGCGCAGAATAATTTTATTAATCTTTTAATTAGTTTTATGAATACTGCTATATGAATACGAGTTGCAAGACGCATTTTAGGTGTCAGGTGTGGCTACTTTTACTTTCTATAGCCTACATTAAATGTATAATTAAAATGTAATGATAACCATACAGCTTTTTTCTTTTTTTCGTTAGTGTTGTTAATGTATTATTTATTTATTATTTATTTCGTTGCGGGTCAGCTGTATTGTTGGGGAGAACTGTTTTTGTCTTTCTGGACTGGTTTAAGTTCACTTAGTTTTTGTTACTTCTGAATACATGTTAAATAATAAAGTTACTTTAATAACTTATTAAAGTATTGCAGGATGAACATGAGTTTGCTTCGCATATACTGTATAGGAAGCTTATGATGCAGGTGTTAAATTACAATGCTGCGTGCAGCTTTTTATTTTTTATATTACTCTATATATATTTAATATAAAGTTTTGACAATTTATGTTAGGCCTATAAAATTGATGCATTCGGCTATGAATTAATAAAACATGTTTTGAACCACGGGTAGTCGAGTAACTTGAGTACTGTTTTGAAAAGAAATCGATTAGCAGAAACCAGTAGTCGTGCAAGCCCTAACAGACACACACATTGCAAAATGCAGAGGTTTTTTTTTTTTTTTTGCATTTGGCATGCGGTACCAAACACTATTAAAACACCAGTCCTTACTTGCTCACATCCAATACCTCAGTTTGTCACAGGGGCACGAATGAAATGTACCAGAATGAAAGTGAAACTGCCGAACTGCAGTTAAAGTGGGAAAATGAAAAATGAAACACCCGAAGTTGCATGAAACTCTGGAGGAAGCGTGGATAGTATGGTGATGCAATGATGTTAAAGGTGCAGTAGGTGTTCTGCCAAACTGCTAACTCGCTAGCATAATATAACACAGTCTCTCCCCTGCCGTACAAAGCCACGCCTCCTGACACACGAACACGCGCATGTGCTTAAAGATGACAGCAGACAACCCACTGGTTCATGTCAATTGTCAGTTAGAAAACTTTACAGTACTATATTATTATATTATATCTAACATGTTTTCATTTATGTAATTAGCAAGCAAAACTTGTCATATTGTGCATAGTTCATGCATGCAAGGATCGCTGCTCTGACTCTCTTGCCATGCTTACATGCTATTTCAGAGCGAATATTCAGAGTAGCATGGTAAACAATATACAATATGAAATTGAAAATAGTCACATCGATCTTTTGCCATAAGATTTCAGTGGCTGAACAACACTTAAGTGCATATAACACATTTGTGAAACAACACAATCTACATAAATTTGTTTGACTAAAATAGTTTTAAAACATTACCTGTCTAAAAGAAATACTTAAGCCATGGTGTCATCCTTCCTCCAGCGTGCAAAAGTAACTCCAATAGTTTTGATTGAGCATTTGATTTTACCGCTGTGTCTCACTGTGCGCATGCACGAGCAAATGGTGGATCTGCATGAACAGAGATGCGCAGTTGTACAAACCTACGTTTGTTGACAGACAGTTTGGGCTAGTAATGAGAAGTATGGGAATTGTCGGCCAGACAATATTTAATCAAATAAACATTTTTATGCATTACCCAGAATGTAAATAATACATTTTAGTACATTTAGATGATTTACTTTAATCATTACTATTGGAATGTGAAGAGACTTTCAACCAGCACAACAAAAAGTGTTTCTGAAGACAATCCCCTACTGCACCTTTAATCAATCTATGTGCTATAACATGTAAAACTGGATCATGTAAGGGACATTCAAAAAGCAAACTTGCTTTTCACTGTCTTAAATATAATGGCCAATCAGCAGAATTATCATAAGTGGCCAGTTGTTTTGCAGGGGCCAAAACTGAAGTGTGAAGAAAGGCATGGAACACTTTTTGCGATTTATCATTTTCTTTTCTAAATTTAGTAGTGGGAAGTTACTAGTTGTCCAGTCTGTGTGTTTCAGCAGCCCTCAAGGAAATCTAAAGCTGAATATCATAATTATAATGAAGTCTTCACACTCCCTGTGACTTTGTTGCTGAATGTTGCTGGTCTTCCTGATGAGGTGTTTCTAGTGCGGACACTGAATTGTTACTTTTCTGAATTTTTTTTATTTTTATTATTTTTTTTATTTTCCGAAAATATAATCATAGTACACGGACAAATGCAAAAGTTGCATCATTTTAAATTCACTAGGTATTGACTTTATTGTTACTAAAGTTATTATTCTTTTGGAGAGTGTTTAATATACAGTGGAAACCAGCATGTATTGTCCATCAGGACTACTGGGAGATTCCCGGTGGACCCCCTGTCTTAGTGGGCCTGTGTGCATTTCATTTTAAAATGATTTGTCATGATAACGTGCAATTGTATCCGTAAGTGTATTGCCGTATAGTAGAATCCTAGGCTTATGTGTCTTTCTAATTGGCTGCATGAAGCCCTGAGACTGACTTTGCTGAGCTTACGATCAGCACTTGTGACGATTGGCTGAAGATTGACCAATCAGAGTCAAGTTTAAGAGCAGTGGCAATTCACAAACTGAGGAGAGGTTGTGCAATGATAGTGAACATAATAAAACATAAAATATCTAAACATAGAGGAGGAGCTGAATTTGAGACAAGAACTTTAGGCAGAAGCCACCAATGGTGTTAAAATAAATGAGTTGCATACTGGAAGGCTGGCTAAAGACTGAACGTAAGTGAAGATGTAAGCAGGGCGGCCCTGACAGCTGATGTGAGATGAACATTCAATAAGCGTTAATCAGATAAATGTTAATCAAATTCACTTAAGTTTTTGATTAAGTGATTTGCAAAAGTTGTACTGTTTTAATACAACAGTCAAATGAATAAAAACCTATTTTTAGGTGACATTGACCAAAACTGAAATCTGATTTTGCTCTATTTCGTCAACGTTTTGTCACAGCAAATTGGCTTTGCAGCTCCATGCTGCACTGGTTTTTAACGAAAGTGAATTTATGAATGAATATGAATGAATCTAATGAGTTTGTGATTCAACTACTTATTCATGAAGTCAGTCACTTGTTTTGCTTCTAAATGAATCAGCTGTTCAAATGAATCAATTGAATAAAGGATTCAGTAATAAAAATCAGTGATTTGGCATCACCTAGTTTAATTAGTTTAATTTTTATTTATTTAAGTATAATTTAAGTTATTGAAAACTTTTTTTTACCAATCACCATTTCTGTATTCAAATTCTGTATCATAATTAAAACATTAATGTCACTCACATCAGGTCCAAAGTAATTTGTATAAATGGATGGATGAATGGATGGATGAATGAATGAATGAATGAATGAATGAATGAATGAAATAATAAACAGACAGACAGACTGTCACATCCCCGGCTCGTTCCTGCTCACCCAATCAACGTTCTTCTTCACAAACCACCTCCATCCAATCCCGTGAACTCTCACCAGCCTTCAAAATGACTTGCACCTGTTTCCCATCACCAAAAGAGACTATAAAGACCCACCTTCTCCTCTCAGTCTTGGGCCAGCATTTAAGTCGGAGGTTGTCCTCTTCACTCCTTCATCTTCTCCTCTTCTTCCATGGATGTTCCTTATGAGTCTTCAAGTCCTTCATACTGATCAAGGGAAGTGAATACTCTAATCTGATGTTTACTAGAAGATCTGCTATCACTCTGATGAACTGTGTGCCTGTATGCTCATCAACAGATGTTCATTACATGCTTAAACTTGTGTAGTGTTTACCAGAAGATCAGCGATCTACTAGATGAACTGTGTGTCTATATACTGTCTATATACTCACCTGTTGAGGTTCCAGCGAGCGAACTACTTGTGAGATCGATAGCATCTGATGTTGACACTTACTCTGCTGTTTAAGAAGCCTCGCCTACCACGCCCTCGAGCGCCACTTCCAACCCAGTGGTCAACCACAAGCACTCCACTTGCTCGACTTACGAATTACTCAGGTGAACCGAGCACCTGCAATAGTTTTCTCCTCCAGTGTTCACTGTACATGGAAGCCAATGCTCTACAATTTTTTAATGAAAAGTCGAAAATTGCTTTCATAATATCCCTGCTTTCAGGACAAGCTCTACAGTGGTCAGATGCCTTATGGAGTACCAACAGCCCGGTGATGACCACTACACAAATGTTTGTAAACCACTTCAAAGAGGTATTTGCAGTCCCACTCACTCCCTTGTCAGTACATGATGAACTTATACGTCTGCATCAAGGAAATCTCACCATACATGAGTATATACTACAGTTCTTAACAATGGCAGCCAGTAGCCCAAGTAGCCCTCCTAGCAGCTTATCAAAAAGGACTGAAACCTCATATACGTAAACAAATGGTCATTTATGATGATAACGTAAACTTAGAAAATTTCATTTAAAAAAAAAACTATCAGTTGGTTCCAACACTTACCTGCCTGTTCTTTTTCTCCATCTGATAACCCCAAATCACCTCCCAGAGCTACATCACCTGTGCTAGAGACCGAAGAGCTAACGATAACGGACGCATAACGCTTGGAATCCTCTGAACGCCAGCAACAAATCCGTCATCAGCTATGTCTGTACTGTGGATAATCGTCTCATCTCATCTCTATCTGCCCTGTTCGCCCGCCTTGCTTAATGGTAAGGTCGTACTCACTCCATCAGTGTCTCATATACCTGACATGCAAGCAGAATTAACAGTGAGCTCCCGAACTCTCCCTATACATGTGCTGGTGGATTCGGGAGCTGCTGGAAACTTCATCTCATCCAACTTCATCTCTCAACATTGTATCCCCTCCGTCCGGATTGAGATCTAGTACCAGATCACAATCATACAGAGTTCATCATTAGGCGATGACAAAATTTCCGTCGTACCAGACAAGTAACTCTTCTTTCTCCCTTTAACCATTATGAAAAACTTACCCTAGTCATTCTGCCTCGTTCCACCATTGACGTCATCCTAGGTCGACCATGGCTCAAGCAACATTAGCCCCAAGTCAACTGGGATACAAGCGAGATTCTCGGATGGAGTGCCTCCTGCATAAACCGTGGTCACATCACTCCCTCAGCCAGTCACTCAATGAGTTCCACTCCATTACCCATTCAAGCCACCAGCGTTGAAACTCCTCACTTATCCAGTCCCACCATTCCCTCAGTATATCACTCATTCATTGACGTCTTTAGGAAGGAACGAACCACCCAACTTCCCCCTCATCGGTCCTGGGATTGTAGCTTCCGCCTGCTGCCCAACGCCAAGTTACCGCATGGAAGAATATATCCTTTTTCCCGTCCTGAGCACAAGACCATGAACACCTACATCAATGAGGCTCTCCATCAGGGGTTCATCAGACCATCCACATCTCCCGCAGCATTCAGTTTCTTCGTTGTGTCCAAGAAAGGTGGAGCATTACGGCCCTGCGTAGATTATAGGGTGATGAATTCTGCTACAGTGAAGTTTGCTTACGCGTTGCCACTGGTGCCCGCTGCTCTGGAAGAATTGAGGGAGGCACGTATCTTCAGCAAACTTTATCTTCGCAGTGTCTATAATCTAATCTGTATCCACAAGGGGGACGAGTAAAAGACAGCTTTTGTCACGCTTTCCAGCCATTATGAATATTTGCCCTATGGCCTAGCAAATAGTCCTTCCATCTTCCAGAATTTCATGAATGAATTGTTCTGTATTGATGATATACTCAAAGCTGAGAAGTGCATATTTCATAAAACCACCATCAACTTCCTTGGATATGTGATTACTGCCAAAGGGGTCAGTATAGAGCAGGGCAAAGTAGACGCCGTTTCCCAATGGGAACATCCTAAGACCATCAAGGAACTCCAGCATTTTCTTCGCTTTTACAGACGTAATAAAGAACTACAGTATCCTTTCTGCTCCATTGATTTCCCTTCTAAAAGGAGGAGAACTTGCTCCTACCTGGACCCCAGAAGCACACCATGCCTTTGACAAGCTGAAAACTGTTCATTACAGCACCCATCCAAATTAACATCTGCAGAGCAACACTATGGCATTGGAGACCGCGAGTTGTTGGATATCAAATTGGCACTTGAAAAATGGCGACATTGGCTAGAAGTAGAGATTGGCATTTGTGATCATTCTTCATTTCGATTAATCCACAGGTTTAAGAAGCGATTAATCGATTAATCGAGGGGGTGGAGCATAAGCAAGAGGCGGGGCATGTGTGCATCAAATCGACAATTAAATAACATCACATTTTTAAAAAATTATTTTAATTAAAGCCCTGTTAAATACATTGTTGATAAAACTGGATTCAGAAAACAATATTAAATCAACACTGTTGGGTTATGAAAAAAATCACCATCAATATTGGTTAACACAGTAAACATTTAAAGAAGCAGAAGGCATGTAGGTTTTCTACATGACACATTGTAAACAAAATTAATCAAAGCCTAGCGACACAATATCTAAATGTTATATTACAAATTGTGTTTATCTACACAAAATGCATGTGAGCTTGAACTACATGCCAACCAGAAAGTAGTGGATGCGCAGGCCCGGCACTACGGGGGAGCAAAAGGGGGCTGTAGAGTTTGTGCCCCCTCAGTCCAGAGATCTCGTCCCTGCGTTAGGCCAGGGTGTGCCCGTATAAGCATGCATGCGGCGGCGCACTCTAAATTCACTTGAATTGAATTTGTGGAGCACCTGAAGGCGAGCATCACATGTAATTCTTTAAATACAACTCTCTTGAGCTCTAAAGGGAAAAAGCGCAAAATAAATGTGCCGTTTTAGCAGAGGCGCAACTGCCTGTCATTTTTACATTTGGTTTTCAGTTAGGGGTTAATATGTAGCTTAATAAAAATGTTCAGTTGGACACAGCACAGTCCGACAGTAGACTTCACTATAAGTAATATTCTAATTTATTTATTTATATTTATTATTATTAATATTATTACAATTAAGCTATACATTTGACAAAGCGCAGAACCCTTTTTGAATATCTGCTTTCATTTTGACATCGCTAAAGCGCACCTTTGTTTAAAAGAAACATCCCATTAAGCAGCAGTCAAGTTAGGACAATGCCTTTTGAGTTTAAAGATGATCAGCCTGCGAAGTTACGTTTACAGTGTTATAAATGAAAAAGGTTTATAGTGTGCGTATATGAATTTGCCGCAGATAAACCTCCTGCACTGCAGGTAGGCTGAATGAAAATCTTTAAAAAATATGTAAATGTGGGCTATACTGCTATTTGCTTATGCTAAATTACACACCAGAAAATATATTATAGGCCTGTTTTACCGCTAAAATACAGTTAGCATATAGATTTTTTTTTGTAGTTAATGGCACAAGTTATTAAAATAAGCCTAATAAATAAATAGAATGACGGGTATAGGCCTAATAGCCTAATGGTTTATGGTGGTGTTTTTACAAATGCCAACCGGACACAAAAAACCCCCACTCATGATAACATAAAGCTAACATACCATAACTTTATTTATACCTTTATTTAAGTTATATAGCCTATTGAATTGCGTGGTAAATTTAACCTATTTTCATGGTAATAACTGAATTTCTTTTTTGAGATATAAGAAAGACTCTGTGTTTCTGACTACACTAATGCCAACTCATGATCTGTCTGCGTTAATGTAAGCTGTATCATTCATCCATCACATAAATTAAGTAAAAGCGAAACTGTACATGTTATAAAAAGTATATTTCTGCAGTAATGCAAAGTAATAATAAATAAGTAAATAAATAGACTTAATAAAAGGAACAATAGGGAAAATCAGTCACCAGGTTTAGTGCCGCCCTATTATAAGTGCCCCCTCAGTTATGACATCCTGGCGCCAGGCCTGGCAGGAGTCCTTGCAGTGACTGTTTTGCACGATGGGACAGTATAGTGGGGCTCGGCATAACTCATTAAACGTTTGAACCCTTCACCTTTAACAAAACTAATATGCAGCACGTCTTTTGCTGTCATTTACGCTATTAGCTGCGTCATCTTCTCTGCTCTGCCTGTGTCGCATTTCTGTCTGATGGTGAATTCTCTTATGCTCTTCTGACTGTAGGTTATGGCACCGGCATCATCTCTTTTTTTGTGTTAATGTGTAAAATGGTAATGTATCGATTGTAGACAAGTGTACGCTGCACATCTTACACTTGACTTGAATGTTGCCAGACATCACTGCACACTTTAGAAGTTTCTTTTTAAATAGAATGCGAATGTGCTCGTCTGTGTGCTATACTTTCAACTGTCATGTGCGCGCCGTATCGAAGCGCTGAGTGGTGCATCTGGTGGGCGACGCCCTATAACCAATCAAATATCAGACTACCGCCCAAATACCAGCATAACCAATCGGAAAGAATGAAAGTAATTTAATCTTAATCTAATCAAATTTAATTGATCAACGTTTTCATGCTCGATTGACGCTGATGCGTTCGATTAATCGAATACTTGTGCACATCCCTAGCTAGAAGGAGCCCAACATCACAGATCATTAGAACCTCTAATACCTGCGAGATGCCAAACGCCTTAATGCCCGCCAAGCTCGCTGGTCCTTATTCTTTGCATCACCTATCATAGTATATATATAACTTTAGCATCGCCTATCAACCTGGTCATAAGAACATGAAAGCTGATGCTTTCTCTCACATGTCCTAATCCTCATCATGATTCTCCTGAACATGTTCTTCCTCCTTCAGTCTTCATCGCTCCCATTTTGTGGCAATTGGATGAGGATATCCGCTTAGCCACAAGAGAGGAACCAGCTCCTCCTGACCTTCCTCCTGAACTTCTTTATGTGCCCACAAGGTATCGCATACCGCTCTTGGATATTAAGCACACCTCCCTCGGCTCAGGACACCCTTGCAGCAGGTGAACCCTCTTGCTTCTCAAGCAGAAGTATTGGTGGCCCAAAATGACCCACGATGTCGACCAGTATGTTAAGAGTTGCTCGGTCTGTGCCATCACTACTACTCCACGCCGCCTGCCTAAAGGTAAACTGCAGCCATTCCCCATTCCCCACTGACCGTGGACTCATCTGGGAATTCACTGATCTGCCTCCATCCCAAGGACATACCACCATTCTTGTAGTGGTAAATCGATTTTCAAAGTCTTGTAAAATAATCCCTCTGAAAAGTCTCCCAACACTCCTGGAGACAGCAGAAGCCCTTTTCCAACACGTCTTCAGAAACTATAAGCTTCCATAGGATATCGTATCAGACAGAGGACCCTAATTCATCTCCATTGTCTGGCGGGCGTTCCTCCGTCCTCTGGGTACTACCATCAGCCTTTCTTTGGGTTACCACCCACAGACGAATGGACAGACCGAGCAAACATCGGAAGTGCCCACAGTGGATCACTGGTTCCAAGAGAGCAAGAGGGTATAGGAGGTATACCACCCACGCAAATCGTCACCGCCTACCGAATCCTTCTTACCAACCAGGAGATAAAGTATGGCTATCCACCAGAGACATCCACCTCAGCTTGCCCTGCAGAAAGCCAAGTTCCCGCTAGCTTGGACTGTTCACCGTACACTCCCAGAAAAACCCCGTCACTTACCGTCTCAACCTGCCACCACACTACATCTTTTCATGTATCACTCCTCAAACCATTCACTGATCCTGTTTGTCCTCCCTCCACAGAACCGGAACCCCGGAACCTCTGATCACCCAGCTCCCCGAGGACTTGGAACTAGGGTGCCAGGAGTCACCCATGGAGGTGGACACAATCTACATTGTAGATTGTGTCAAAGCAGCTTATCATAGATGATAGTAGTAAATTAATAGTTGTGACAGTTGAAGTTCAGTTTAATTCAGTTCAATGCATTGTCGCTGCTGAAAGACGAAATACTTGAGCAACTAAACCAATACGCAGCTCCTCTGGTCCCAGCCAGGCAAGCCAGAGGAGACACTGCCAAGGAACCAAAATTTCACCAATTGATGGAAGTGAATGAAAAACCTTGTGAGAAACCAGGCTCTGCTAGGTGCTACCGGTTCTCCTCTGGTCAGACGGCTTGTACTGAACTGCAGTCTGGAGGTTGGAGTGTTGAGAACAATGAGTATCCATTGGAGTAGGTGCAGGTGTACTCGGATCACTGGGAGGGTGTGTAGACTAACCCACAGGATCAATGCAGAGACTCGTCTGTTACTGGGGTCTTTGCAGAAATCAGCCTTAAGCTCTTTACCCATCAATGGCCATAAAAGCCATTTGCTCAGGATAGGGGCTGGACTGATGGCTATGTAGACTTCAGGAAAAGGAAAACCAATCTGACTAACAAGACTGATTACAGTGTATTTTTGGGAATTGTTCCCTGCTCTGGTTGACCTAATTATTGCAACCTAACAGTCCTTTAGAGCAGGTGTGCCCAAACTTGGTCCTGGAAAACCGGCCCCAACCCCAATTAGAAACACCCAAATCAGCTAACCAAGCTCTTACTTGTTATACTGTATGGTTCCAGGTAGGTGTGTAGATGAAAGTTTTAGCAATAATCCAAAACACAGCCAAGGTAACTTTCAAATAGTTTTAGAAAAAGAAAACCAAGCTCTAAAATGGCCTATCCAATCACCTGACTTGTCACCTGACCTGTTTTAAGTGATGTTTACATTTAAGCAAGCTAATAAGAGAAAATGGCAGTTTCAAGAGGAAAGTTGACAGTGAAAATAGGCGATACAAAGAAGAATGGAAAGACAACCATTTTGGGGTTGCAGTGGTGGGACAGAAATCTCATCTTTCCAAGCTTAATTTGAATTTTGAAAATGTACAATAGTCTTAAGGGTTGGAGCTGCTTGAAGTAACTAACAATTTTATTGCATGTTCTGTCTGACTGTCTCAAATATTTCTTTTTAACTTAAACTCAAAATGTGACATATTTTCATGTGATTATAGCCTAGAATCCCTCTCAGTAGTCTGTGGGACTGACTGCCGTGATGTCTTTTTGTGTGTTTGTGTGTGTGTGTGTGTGTAGGCAAGCATGGGACCTAGCGGTGGACATTTGTCTCTCCCAGCTTCCCACCATCATTGAGGAAGGCACTGCTTTCAGGGTGAGCATGGCCTACAGTCATATATGTGTTATTGTGACATATACTGTGTGTGTGTGTGTGTGTGTACTATATATATATATATATATATAT
>CAIGQQ010030047.1:288758-333937 GCA_903798035.1 Danio albolineatus | reverse complement strand
CTAATGCTTAATAGATGATTCATAGCGTGTAGTTATTATAAAGTGCTCCCGAAATATCTAATTCAACAACATACCATTTTCATACAATTTTATACAATTTTCAACATACAATACATTTTTTTCTCTCACTCTTTTGTTTTGTTTTATGCAGGCTCTTTCAGTGGGAATTTTTCCATATGTGCTAAAACTGTTGCAGAGTTCAGCAAGAGAGCTCAGGCCTCTTTTGGTCTTCATCTGGGCAAAGATCCTTGCTGTAGATAGTGTATGTATTTTAGATTTCTTGCATTTATGATTTTGTATTTTTTACCTATAATTCCACATATTTCTCAGTATTATAGAATACATATTTTAAAAATAAACTTCAATATCTGTTTGTCATTAAGGAGATACTTAAGAGTTTGAGAGTGGTTCTTTATCAATGTGGTTAATATGGTTGTGGCATGTTATATGGTTGGCAACAGTGTTCTAACTTATAGATTTAATGTTTAGTTAATAAAACATATCATCTAACCAAAATCCAGGATGGCAATGGAAAAATCGTTGTGCATGGTAGGAAATGACTAGCAACTGACCTTAAAGGTGCAGTAGGTGATCGTCTTCAGAAACATTTTTTGTTGTGCTGGTTAAAAGTCTTCTCCACATTCCAATAGTAATGATTGATGTAAATGATCTAAATATATTTATATGTATTTTTATATTCTTGGAAAGGCATAAGAGCAAAAAATGTCCATCCAATTAAATATTGTTGGGCCGACTTTACCCATAATTCTGGTAAGTAGCACAAACTGTCTGTCAGCAAATGCAGATTTAAACAACCACGCACCTGTTCATGCAGATCCGCCGTTAGTGTGTACACGTGCTGCGCATTCATGTGCACACATGAGAGAGAGAGAGAGAAACAGAAAGAGAGAGAGAGCGGTAACATGCTGAATAAAAACTTTTTAAAATCCTGAATGAATATTGTAGTTACTTTTGCATGTTGGAGGAAGGATGACACCATGGCTGAAGTATTTATTTTAGACAGATAATGTTATGTTTTAAAACTGTTTTAGTCAGCAAAGTGACTAAAAAGTGACTGTATGGATGTTTCCCAGAGATGGGTTGCAGCTGGAAGGGCATCCGCTTCGTAAAACATATGCTGGATAAGTTGAAGTTGGCGGTTCGTTCTGCTGTAGCGACCCCAGATTAATAAAGGGACTAAGCCGAAAAAAAATGAGTGAATGAATGAATGTATGTGGGACTTTTATTTTAAAAATAATAGATGCTGGTTGTTTACTATGCTTTATTGAGCTGTGACTGCGTGATATCTGTTCTAACTTCTAACATTTATCCAGTGCCACCCAAAAGATATGCTTAATTTTATATTTGTTAAGTTATGATGTTTATTGTAAAATTTGATACTTATGTTTCAGCAAACAGTTGTAGACTGCTAAATTGTGTAGTATCACTCAGCTCATACACTGTATGATATAGAGGTATCAGAATGTCACTTACAAGATGGCACTTACAAAATTCACCAGATGAAATCCGAGCACAAGCAGTTGATGCCTTTTACATCTTACCCACAATATCTTTCAAAACACGTTCTGTTTTGAGATTAGACAAATAGCTTTCCATCATTCCAGAGTCTTTTAATGTGTTATGGTTATATCTATATAGTATATTATTGATGCGTTTTATTGTATTTCAAATTGTCCTTCTCTCCCTCCTGTTTTATTTATTTATTTATTTATTTTTTTATATCTCTCCCACTTTCTCTTTTCTGTAGTCATGCCAGGCTGATCTTGTAAAAGACAATGGACACAAGTATTTCCTGTCAGTTCTGGCTGACCCGTACATGCCAGTGAGTATCTTACAGATGGCACTGAATCATTTTCTACTTTGTTCAAACAAATATAATTATTTACTTGATTTGGTGTGCCATGTGTGTCAAACCACATTATTTATTTTATTTATTTTTGTAATCCAGGCTGAGCATCGAACTATGGCTGTCTTCATCCTTGCTGTCATTGTCAACAACTATAACACTGGACAGGTATGAAAACCACAGAACAGAAAGAAAATATTTACACTCAGCATGAGTCAAAACATTGGTTGCAAGAACTGATCATTTGCTTGACAAACATGGATGTTTTCTTCACCCATAACTTGTCATAATGCTTTGGTTCTTCATTAATCTCTAGAATTTAAATAATACTTTTCAATTGTCCTGTCTCCTCATTAGGAGGCATGTCTGCAGGGTAACCTGATTGCAATCTGTCTGGAACAGCTCAATGACCCTCACCCTCTCCTGAGGCAATGGGTTGCAATATGTCTGGGACGGATTTGGCAGAACTATGATTCTGCTCGCTGGTGCGGAGTTCGAGATAGTGCACATGAAAAACTCTACAGTCTCCTATCGGATTCTATACCAGAGGTTGTGAAAGTTGGCTAGTCAAATGTTTTTGTAGTTTTTTTTTTTTTTAAATCTAGTTGTAGATTTTATTTTGCAAATCCAATAAATTAAAAATTAACCCACTATAATTAGTAATGCACTTAAATTATTTAGTGCAGTGGTCACCAAACACATCGATCGCATGGTAGATCCTCATTGCTCTCCTAGTAGATCCTGAAAATTATAGAAGGATAAGTACAATAAATGCTTCATGATTAATGTGTCTCTCTTTATGGTTCTTGATCAAACAGCTGTTTTTATTTTTATTATTGTCCAAACTTCAGTATACAACTTTTCATATAGTGATGACACGCCGCAAAAAGTAGTCTAACAGCTGAGATCAGAAGTAAAAAGCATACTATTTCCACCTAGAACGGCAAGTGGAATTTTGTTTGTGTCATGATGTGTAGGAATATTGTATAATGAATAATAAATAAAGGATCACATAATGCGAGCTTTTCAGCTCTGAAAGTTCGAAGCACACAACCCTTTTGGTTGACTTTTATGTTTGCATTTTTTATTTTGCAAGGCAACTACTGAATCAGCTGGCTTAAGCTCTCAACACCAATGACATTGGGCAGTGACCAGTCAAGAGTAGGGATGCAAAGAATATAGATTTTGGTTGTACGATTATAGCCTGATGCATAATCACGGTTTAACTATTATCGCGATTATTATGCATTCATTAATTTCAAAACACTGCTAGTTTAGAAAATCACATGAAAACTCATATATTAAAGTGTTATTTATTGCTGCTCCGTAACCAAATAATACAGCACAAAATAATAATAAAAACAAACAATAGTCCTTTTCTCTTTGGACTTAAAAATAAGTGGAAAATTATTTTGGCATTTAAACATAAGTAATATTATTACACTGAATGTAAACGACAGAACAATGAATAAGTAAATAAATAAATAACCATAAAAATAAATTAAAACAATTGTGTTTGTCTAATGTAAATCTAAGCTACATATTAGCTAAGTTTTTCAGGTTTAAAGAGAACAAATGTTGTCAAAGACTGCTGAACTTTTTTCTGAAAGTCACTTTTGATCAAGTATATTACAAAATTGTTTGGTATTTTCCTTTTCTTTCTTAGCAGTAGGAATGTGTATGTTCCATACAAGGTATGAAGCTGATTGGTCCAGTTCTTGTCACCTGACTCACGGTGTGCTCGCAGCGTTCTTTCAGTTAGGTGCACCTGGAAAGCGTGCACAAGCCTCCATTCCAAATAGCAAACTTGCGCATGTAAAAGATATGAATATGTGAACTGCCCTTAATAGCCTCAGCCATAGTTAATATAGTGTGCGTGAGTGTTCCCCTCAGTGGACAAGCTTGGAACTTTAAACTTTAGCACACAGTTGGCATAATTTTTTTTGGTTGCTGCAGTTTTGTTCTGTGCAGAAATGTGGTATTGAAAAGCCTTTACGATTAATCAACCGTGAAGAATTAAAGCATGGTTAATAGTGAAATCGGTTAATCGTTGTATCCCTAGTCAAGAGTTGTTTGTTTGTTTGTTTGTTTGGTTGGTTGCTTCTACAAAAATGTGGTGCCTCTCACCTCATACAACATGTTTGTTATGTTCTGACCCTAAGCCTCCAAAATATAGCCTTCTTATATCATTATGTATTGGTGCTGCAAAGTATGGTAGGCTACAGAACCGAAGATTCAATTGCTGAAATATGTTAGAATGTTTAAAAGGGGTGGTTCAGAGTATATTTATAAGGCTTGTGTTGTGTTTATAAGATGCAAAAAGCAATGTGTGCTCATGCTTCATTTGTAAAAAATCACTTCTTCAATATTTCTTCATATATCTTACTTTAATATGTACTATTATATACTATTATATATTATGAAAGCAACTATGCAACATATCTTTACATATCTTTTGCGAGTTCGTTATTTAAGATGTAGAATGCAGGGAAAGCAGCTGCATAGAGAGACTGCAGCGCTGGTGAAGATTGTGAGCGTTTACAGTGGTTTGACAGATAACATGAATTTGTAGCTGAATTGTTAATGGTGTCTACCATGGTTAGAGCTGCTCCTTTTTTGGGGAGATTTTAAGCGAATCCAGCCCTGAACTGGGAGACATTTTGGAAGCTGTCCTTTGTCAAATGCTTGAGCTATATCTTTTTTATAATTCTCTGGAACATAATTAAAATTAAATTGTAAGCACTTATTTCTCTCTTTGTGTCTTGTCCTTTGGAAGCTCAAATACAGAAACAGAACAAGCTCTGTGACAATGGCAGTGATTGGATGGCATTTTAGCTTTCTCAGCTATAACGTTACAGCATTTAATAATGCTAAATGAAAGATGCAAAGTTAGAAATGCAATCCATGCTTTATTTTTCCATCAGATTGTGATGTGTAGATCTTGCCTTTTTCAAGCATTAGGGATCCTGGGCTTAAAAATATAGGGTTACGGTGACCACTGCATTAAATATAGTACATTTAGTTTTGGCACTTGGTGATATAAATTACCTATACCTAGTTGGCTTTATTTGGTGAGCAAAAAGATATTTATTTTAGTTATTTTCATGCTTATTATGCCTATTACAATATGTACTGAATGAGCTTGTGCTACATTTGCTTTTGAGTCTATTGCAGTATTACATATAGTCTTTTTATCCAAATGATCCCTCCTTCCTACCCCCTTGTCTTTATTCACTCCTTTCCTTCCCTCTCAACCTACCCCCACCCCCAGCCCTGTTTATTGTCAAGTACCAATAGTATATCTACATAACTTTCTTTTCAATTGACATCCTTACAAATTACCAGGTATATGAGAAAGGGATGCAGGCTCAACTAAACTTTTAGGAGGCTTCAGACAATTAACTTTAAACTGAGTACTACCTACTTACCATAGTTTATTGACTGTTATCATCGCTGTTGTTTGGTTAAATAATGACTTGTGTTGGTCTCATTTGCAGGTACGATGTGCAGCTGTGTTTGCACTGGGCACGTTTGTTGGGAATTCAGCTGAAAGAACAGATCATTCTACCACCATTGATCATAATGTGGCCATGATGCTTGCACAACTTATTAATGATGGCAGTCCCATTGTGAGGAAGGCAAGTTGTTGTTGTTGTTGTTGTTGTTGTTGTTGTTGTTGTTGTTATTATTATTATTACTATTATTATATCTTATAGCTATGTTTGTTTTAAATCATTGTTTTAAAAAAACAATAATCCAGAACAGAAGAACAACTACAACAAAAAAAGAAATGCTATAATTCGCACCATTACAAAATGATGATTGGGATGAGAATATGTATTATTGGTATTATATGTGTTATTATTATATTTTGTATGCACTTGAAAATTATTTTTAACATTTTAGTCTAGATGTTGTCAAAAATCTATTTTTTTAAGTAATAAAAAAGTTATATTGTGGGGTACAAACTTATATTTCAGTTGTTAAGATTTTGTAATTTAAGATTAAGTAATGTAAGATTTCTCTTTTTCCTCCTTGTTAAGGCTTAAATTAAGGTTTGTACTGTATGATGTTGTACTACAGTAATTGTAGCATTTTTAAATATATATTTTTTATTTGATTTAAAATAATCAAAGGATTTTCCTCAAAAAATATTGCTGCGTAATTTACCACCAGGTTTACAATCTATAAAGAGTAAAGCTAATCAAGAAAGCTCTGGCACTGACAGCCACAATAAGAACCCATAATGGAAAATTAACAAGTAAAGTAACGTCATCCAGGCTGGAATTAAGGAGAATGGTGCCCTTCTTTATCACATCCACACAACCACACAATAGTACGGGCAACAGTTTCCGGCTCTAGGTCAAATTATATGTGGTAATTAAATTATATTTTAAATTTAAACATAATTTTAGGGTTTCTTGGAATTTTCAAGGCAAGACATGTAAAATTATTATCTTCTTGTTTTAAGTAAATTTTGCTCATTACTTAAGCTATAAATTTGCTTTTACAACTATAATGTGCATGTAAATTTATTAGACCTATGAAATACCATCAATGTCTGGATGTATTTTGATTCCTACAAGAGGTAAAAAAGGATTACACAATCGAACACCCCAGTGTAGTTCAAGAGAGCTCGATCTAATACCATTGGTTAAATTTAAAAGGACGGTTTCAAATAAATAGATTTGATCCAGTTTTTCCCCAAATTTTAGTGTGTCAGACATATAAGTCCATTCAATTTGATAGAGGCATTTGGGCATCTGGTGAAGTAACAGACCTAAGTTGTAGCAGATGATGATGCATATAAAATATTAAGAAGTAAAAGGACATTACAGGATAAGCCTATTTGACAAATATGGTAATCAAGACATAGGTATAGGGAAGAATTGTTTTCCGGCGAGCCACTGCTACAATCGCTGTTCACTATTATAGACTGTTAGACAGCTTAGTTTTCCTATCAGTCATTATTCATTGGACAAAGTCAATAAAGCAGATACTGTCTGTTTGCTAGCTTTGCTGAAACATTTTTCAGAGATACTTGAAACGATCTAAATCGGAGAGGTTTTATTTATATAATGAATTGATTATAATGGAGGAAATAAGTAAGTCAATATGTTTTAGCAAGTTAAACATTGTTTTACCTTTAATAAACGTGTGGTGTTAAATATAACACTAGTAACATTTTTACTCCAACGATTGTTTTTATTACATTTTTTTTACTTTAATTACTTGGGGTTTTTTTCCCCCAAAAATGTATTTGCTTAGTTTTGTAATACCTTTTTTATTAATGTTTTCCTACGTTAAATACTATAGTAATTTGTAGTAAATACTATATTGTTTTTGAACCATATTAAAGTACTTGAATTAATTTGTAGTAATTGTAGTTGCAGCAAATATAGCAATACAAAAAAATTAACCACCACAAGGCTTGAGATGCCTGACACAACAAAATAGAGATAACAAATAACAAAAATAATCCAAATAACCAATGGCCTGATCCAGTAGTGTAAAAAAGGTGGTATTTATACCTCTTAATCCTCCACACAGACTGGACCAGCACTTCTGGAGGCTCCTATCCACTCGCTGCTTTTGGTGTAGGGAACCTCTGGCCGCGACCTACAGCAGAGTGTCTGAGGGAGGGGAGACACGACTCCCACCCTTCCTGACGCTCTATACGTACCTACAGTATATATATAGTTTCATATATATATATATATATATATGGAGTATTTCAATCGTATATATTTAAATGTATACAGATGTCTCTAGTTCAAAACGTGCTTTTTACCGGCGCACGTACCGCCGCGGTGGCGGTAAAAAGTGCGCCAACAGCTTTTGGCCGCTGGGTGGCGCCTTAACCATAGATTTTCAGTTTGCCTTCCCACAAGAGGATCACACTTTAAGTGTATTGTACAGTGCCTTATTGAAAGGTTGAGTTCAATTAAGTTATAATTTTGTTGGTTTGTTTTAGTTTTCTTACCAATATGATTTTACAGTATAGAAAAGATGCAATCCATGGTGAGAAGTATAGCCATAGGCTGCAAAAATTAAGAAAATATAAGAATTAAGTTCTTTAGCCTTTATATTGCCCTATTAAATTGCATTGGGGTGAAAAGAACGTTTTGATTTGTTTGACCATCATGGTTTGTTTGACCATCAAGTGCACAAGATATAAAAATCGTGGCACAGCACAAAATAATATTAAGGTTATCGAGCCGATGGAGCGCATCCACTGATCGCAGTTTTACTTGCTTTATCAACAATTATTGTTTATTATAGACTAGGTTACAAATATTTGACGAACTGCCACTATATTTAAATCACTCTCGTGCACTCTGAAATAGGTTCCCTTTTGCTATTAGTGGCATTTATTAAGTTAAATAAATGTGCATTTCCGCACGCAAAGTTTGCATGTTCATTCTCTCCTCATTTCTCTTTTACGCATATGCTGAGCGAACAGCCTGCATAAAGAAAAAAAGATCTGCTTGTTTAAAAGAGCGCATTATATCCACGAATGTCTAATAATTATAAAATTAAGCTAATTATATATCCATAGTGCTGGGATGCGTTGTGCTTTGACTGGATATTTATAGTTCAAAAGCAAAATTATTATTTGTTGCACGGCAGGCTAGCCCATAGTGTGAAAAAATATAATTCGCATTGCAGCGAAATCCTGGTCTTCATATCACTCTGAAAAAAATAAATAAATCTTATAGCTGGCCCATTTCGGCTTATTCGGTTTACGGGACAAAATGTTTGTTTTTTTACACTGTATGCTATTCTATCCCATATCCCATATCCTAAACATAGCCAACATAAAATATTAATATTTAAAGTTTCTAAAAGCACATTTTAATGTTTATTTTCTACACATCTGGGCCATAAATACCGCACACAGAATAAGGCCGCTAATGAAAAAATAGATATAATTTAAGCTCATTATAAATTAGCTTATATATATATATATATATATAATATTATATTATATGTTAAAACGCGATTCTCCGTAGATATTCTCTTTATGCTTGCAGGACGTTCTCACTGCCAGAGGGAATATCTTTATCAAAAGTCTACTTATAATTACTTATTATTATTATTATTATTATTATTATTATTATTATTATTATTATTAACATTATTATTACTATTATTGAAACTGTGAACTGTTGCCCATATGAGTACAGAATAGGAAATGCAAATAAATTAAACCGCTTCAGCCATTTTAAACTTTAATTTTACAAAAGCCTATATCTGAAAAAAATATATTTTCTAAACAATAAACAACAGAGTTTTGAAATATTTTATAAAGTATTTGGATACGATGATTTTAATCAAATCGTGCAAACAGGACATTTTGCCCTTTACCATACAAAAAAACAACAACATTAATATACACTATATAGTAGCCTGTAGCCTATAAAAAAGGCAACATATCGCCTTATGCGCACACATGATGATTGACGCAGTATATTTGTTAATAGGCGGTTGTTAAAACATTGTGGTTCGCCGCAAATCTTTTTAAATGCATTAAAAACCAAGCGCATATATTAGCCTTACCTTAAGTTCACACTCTGCTTGTATTAACATGCTGTATTTTAATATAGCTATTTTTTGATGAATTAATTCTAACTTTTGACAGCCTTTCCTTGTTTACGCGGTTATGCGCGCATTATATTTCACACGCAAAGTTGAAGCAAAAAAAAAAAATATATATATATATATATATATATATATATATATATATATATATATATATATTAAAATGTATGAGTAAAATGTAGAAAATGCAAATAAATTAAACCATTTCAAGCCGTTTTAAACTTTCATTTTGCAAAAGCCTATATCTGAAAAATATATATTTTCTTAACAATAAGCAACTGAGTTTTGAAATATTTTTATAAAGTATTTGGATACGATGATATTAATCAAATCGTTCAAACAGAGCAGCATTTTTTTGGATGAGTGAAAGCAGAAACTACCGTCTTTTCTGTCACTCAGTGCTGCGCAGCTCTTTTACACGGATTTGGGAAAACAGCAAAAATGTGTTCAGTGTCCTCAAACAAGTGTTTGTTTTTATATGATGTGGAAAAAGTAAA
The DNA here is from genome assembly GCA_903798035.1 of Danio albolineatus. Lineage (NCBI taxonomy): Eukaryota > Metazoa > Chordata > Actinopteri > Cypriniformes > Danionidae > Danio > Danio albolineatus. Next base: position 323,971 of record CAIGQQ010030047.1, on the reverse strand, counting down.
GACTTTATTTAATTATAGCTGCTGAGCGCAACGAAATATACCATAGCCTATATTTATTTCTTATGTCCTAAAACATGTTTCCTTTACTCAAGGTAATCGAATAATATGCAACAAATGCATTACCTATTAAGTGTCATATAGCTTGTAAGATCGATGTAAGATGCCCACAGTCGGTCTGCGAGTAAACAAATAAAATGAATGAAAATACACAGACCTGTGCGTATAAACATATAATGTAATGCTGTACGGTAACGTGTCATTATTCCACTATTGCGACTAACCCTGGTTTAAGCCTGGTTTATACTCGACGCGTCCGCTAGTTCGCTTGAGTGCGCGCGGAAAATTTGACGTCATCGTGGAGTTTGCAGATGTTCGCTTTGGGTGCGCGCGACATTATTTCGGCTTGCGGAGCACATGGGCACATGATTATTTTTCAACCTTCTGGCTTCAGGCTTCGAGACTCGTGTGCGCGGCGCTGTGTCTGATTTGAGTTGAATATGAAACACTTTCAAGAGATTTTGTCTATAACACATACGACTATACAGACACCTTTATGATCCGTGATCATAGAGATAATCAGATAATCAATAATTCTTGGCAATAATTCGTGTTTTTTTGTGTGATTGCGATTAATTGCCCAGCCCTAATGTGTGTATATATATATATATGATGAAAAGTAACTAGTAACTATTTACTTGAGTAATTTTTTCATCAGCTACTTTTTTACTCCTACTCGAGTAACTTTTAAAATGGGTACTTTTGCTTTTACTTGAGTATAGATTTTGGGTACTCTACCCACCTCTGAATGTAAGTAAAATAATAAGCACGATTCAGCAATACAGAAAAAAATGTAAGTTTAAAGGTATAAAAGTTTGATGTTTTAGGCATAAAAGTGAAACGAAAAGAGTAAATAGCGCGTCATACTATCGGGATTATTCTGTGTTATGTTTATATTCATACTCAAAGAAAAGCATTGTTTATGAGCATATAATACTCAAAAGCAAAGCATTTATAAAGTATATACTAGCATGTCTTGGAATGGATCTAATCCTTTACAAAGTCATGTTTAGGCTTTATATATTTATTTATTTAGGCCTATTTGTATGTGTGTTTGTACCTACTTTCATTTTAGTTGTCGTTTATTTTAGTGGTCTTTTATTTCTTTAATTTTACTTTTTTCCAAAATGAATCTTCATTTAACACATTTACAATAATACTAAAGCTGTTAACAAGTTTTTAATGTTTATTAAAGCAATTATAATGTTTTGTCCTATTATTTCATCTTCAGAAGTAGCGGGGTATTTACAGCTACTGTACATTTCTGCCCGATCGCATCCCGTCCCCTTGTGCCCCCTGGTGGCTAAGTCGCAAACTGCGGTCATCCCTTAAAACACCTTCTCCTGCGGCGGCTGTACATGCCATGGCGGTAATAGCCATATTTAAGTAGTACCTACTGTAGGTAATTTTATTTGAAAGTAACTGAGTAGAATACTCTACTTTGTGTGCGCTTCATGAATTGTAATATTTTGTAATCAGTGTTCCCTGTGTGTCTCTCTGTGCCTGAGACAACTGATTAATGCCTTATTTTTACTGGGTGGTACAGTTCATTAAGGTACGGTTTGATATAGGTCACTTTTAGCAGGCTTGTGTTTCCACTGCCAAGTGGTACCCTTTTGGTAGGATTGATGTACGAATTAATGTTGCAGTCTATGTAATTCTCATTCAAAGGACACATGTCATATTAGAATCACTTCATAAACAGACACATTATACACATAAATACTGATGTATAAATTTTAATTACCAAACTTTTTTTTTATAAATGAGATTCAGTTATACCTGCAGATTAATGAAAATGTGAAATAGCCTACTTTAACATAAAAAATTAAGCATATATGCAAACAAACAGAGCATTACAGTGTCTGAAATGTTACCAATTACAGATAAAATACCCAAAACATACATTTAGGTCTTATTTGGGTTCAAAAGCAATATGAAACATTTACAGTCAGTACAAACCTCTCTATCTTTATTCTTCACCAGCACATGCATCATCTTGTTAAAAAGTAATTATGTCGTTCCATGTTCATTTTGTCCAAAATTTCATGATAATAATTAAACATGGCAGTTTGGTCATGTTTTAGGTTGCTGAAAGAAGTATTTGGACAAACAAGCAAAGTTTAGACAAAAAAATCATTGTTTTTTTCGGGCCTCTCATGTTTATCCATTTCTGGAAGGACATGAGAAGTTCTCTGTGTTAATGCAGACAATCCACACAAGGCTTTGTTTATGACATCAGATGCATATATGCAATGCATCATATACATGGCCTTGTTCAAACAGGCTTTGACATTGCAATAATATCACGCGAGGCAGATCACACTGTGTAAATTGACAACCTGAGGCTATTAAAGACCAGACAAGCACATTCTATTTGTGAATACTATAATGATTTTGAATATACAACCTTTGCTTTATTTTAGCATTAAATTCAGTGATCGTGGAATAGTGAAATCCTGGAAGTTCATACTAAGTAAGGTTCACAAAAATGTAGAGAGAGCCATTTAGTGAATTTGTCATCTGAAACTTTCAAAGAAATGTCATTGGAGCAGCATATTTGTTTTGCAAAAATGAAGCTTAAATCATGTATTTCCAATAAGCCTCTGTTGGACATTTTATTATTAGGCATTCCAAAGCAATGTCAATATTTTCTTATACTTTCATACACTGTAAATACACTGACAGTCCCATAGAGAATCTTTAGGAACTGTTAACTTATTGTTAAACAGAAGAGTGAGGAGTTTGACCAATCTGATGAAATGTGTGTTTTTGTGCTACACGTGTGCACATTAAATATTAAAACCCTAAGCTGAAATTATACATTAAACAAAATCTGTAGGCTTTCTTAATATACGGTGGAAAGCCAAGAATTCACTTTCCCAGAAATCTCTGCATGACACTTGGCCATTTTATGCTTTTTGTTGACATTAACTGTGGTTCTTTTCAAATCTTTATCATTAGTTATGTACATAACAGTTTTATGTTGCATCTAACTTCGATAGATATTGTTTATCGCATTACATAATTTTTTTGTGCATTACCAATATGGTGTTTAGAAATTGTGAGAACAACACTGACTACATTTATATGGACATCAGTGTCCAAAATGTCTTATTATTTACCTTATTTATTTTCGAAATAAGGCAATAAGGATTGAGTTTTTTATATGAGTTCCTTTTAGAATGTTCTCTTTTAAATTTCTGTTTTACATGTTATAGTACTTAGATTAACATTATTATATAACCACGCTATACCATATTTTCTCGTGAGTTTCAAGTAATTCCGGGTGGTATATTTTTCAACTTCAACAGCAGTTATGCAGTTTCAATTACATTCAGCAACATTTCATTCATGCCCTGTGACGAACTCTGATATACTGGATAAAAGTAAAAGTACATCATATGGTAGAAAACTGTAGTATCTACAGTTGAAAATACCACCTTGTTTTAAAGGTAAAATCACAGCTGCTGTTTTTTTATTATAATTTTTTTTCTTTCTTTTTTCTTTTTTTTCTTTCTTTTTTCTTTTTCTTTTCTTTTCTTTTTTTTTTTGCAGTATATGAATCAGATTTAAGATCACAAAAATGAACCAAAGAATCTAAGCACTAGTAACTTTTTTTCAACTTTTCTTTTGAAATTTTTAGGAGCTGGTTGTTGCTCTTAGTCACTTAGTGGTGCAGTATGAGAGTAATTTTTGCACTGTGGCTCTGCAGTTCATGGAGGAAGAGAAGAATTATGCTGTGCCTTCACCTGCCAATTCCACAGGTAATTATTAATAACTGTGTTGGGTAGACAGCTTGACAAATTTTGCATTCTTTACTTTATGCTAGTTTATATCAATGAGAACTGTAGATGTTATAAATTGTGGTTCAGTTTGTTACTTGTTTATTTTGCCACATGTTTGCCACAATGCTCTTCCAAAACGTTTTTGTGCTTTATTTATTCATTGTATCATCTGCCCTAACTTTCTTTTTTGTTGTTGGTGGTGCATAGAAACAGGAAACATTACCCCAAGTAGGGACAGTCCTGCCATTCCTCGGTTACGATCAGTGAACTCCTACACAAACCTTAGAGCTGCCACCACTGCTCGAACCCTCAATAAGAGCCTTCAGAACCTCAACCTCAATGAGGAGGGTAAGTCAAATATCACTCTCCATCACTAAGCATGAAATCCCTTTAATACCAACTAAAATTCAGATCGATCATACTTATTTAAAGGAGAAAACACACATTTAGCATAATTTTAATGCTGTTTATAATGGGTTTATTTTTTATTTTTTATCGTGTCATTACGAGAGAGCTTGGATCAGTATTTGGACCTACAGAATAAATGTGTATATTCTTGCCCACAAAGGAAAATATACTTTGTGATAAGGGGTCCGTTCTTTATACAGGGATCACTCAATTAGCTGGATTTGATCATTGATGATTTGACATGATCCAGAGTTGTTGTTCAAAACTCATCCAAGAGCTGTTGTCATAGCAACAGGTATGTTAGCTTAAACCTGCTCAGGAGCAGGCTTATTTCATACAGTAGGTATTTTATAGGTTATATAAACTGTATTAATTTGAAGAAAATAGCAAAATAGTACAAATATATTTCAAGGAAAAAATTTTAAAAAATATAAAAAATATATATATAAAATCAAAGTTATATAAGCTTCACTCTTAATTAAAGGTGCAAATACTGAGGGATCATTAGGGTGGTCCTCCCCAAAGTGTTCAAAAAGAACATTTATTAGTCATTAGACGGGATAATTTTAAGATTTCAATATGGATTTTCAGATACAAACACATACTTTTAAAAGGTGCTGACCAAGCTTTAATGCCATTTCTGAAAGTGTATAATAATAGATTTGGGCAATATTCACACTTTTCTTTTAAATCAATAATAATTTATGCGTACGCCATGCATATATTTTGACAGCTAATATGTCAGTAATTTGATGCTTTGCAAACGTTGCAGACACCTTTCCAATATCAAAATGCATTTTTGATGCTAAATTAATTTAAACTGCCAGTTATGCCTCATGCCACAGGAGTACGATACTTAAATACCATCCTAAAGAAAATCTGCTCTAAAGTAAAACTAAATAAACTGCTAAATACTCTTGACACATGAAAGTGTAAAGTTTGCAGCCCACAGCAAATGTGAAAAGATATTACACATTATATTTAACGAACCGTTTGCTACAAATTTTTATTCGATTTTTGCTCACATTGATATTTAATATTAATCAAATGATGCCATTATACTGCTGTGCCATCAGCCAATCACTGCATTGCTGATCATGATTTTGTGAATCGAAAGATCTGCCCTTTACAACAATCACATGCACATGCAGCAATCTCAGATCAGTTCATCTTGACATTTTGAACTGCTTCACACACGCGTTTAAAGAGCCAAATAAGCCAGATATCAGTTATCAAGATTAAAAGATCCAGGATCTGCCAAATTATCTTAGATTGTTAAGCATGGTGCAACGAATTGACCCCAGGTGTGCCCCTAAGAATGTAAAAAGTAAATGGTCAAATACAAGCAAAAAGATAACTATGATCTTGTAAGTATAGTTGATGACACAGAAAAGTGAGTGATCAAAAATTTCAGTTCTGTCATTTCCTGTTTCCTGTACTCATTCTCATAATTTTAAAGTAATTTTTGTATGTGTGTTTTAGGTGGTCCGGCAGCATTTTCTCCAGGGAACCTGAGCACCAGTAGCAGTGCCAGCAGCACTCTGGGCAGCCCTGATAATGACGAATACCTTCTCTCTTTTGAAACCATCGACAAGATGAGGAGAGTCAGCTCATACTCTTCCTTAAATTCTCTCATTGGTAAGATTCCCTTTTTCAGCAACAGACAAGACCAGCTGCTGCAACTGTTTTAAAAAAAAAAGGTTGCTGCTCACCACAAATACAACATTGAAGAGAGCTTTTAATAACTTGGCCAACCATTTATAAGGACATTAAAACTAACAAAAACTGGAGTGTGTATCGTGCCTCCACTGACGTTTAAAACTAATCATGACCAAATTTATTTTTAGTTATGTTGTGTAATTGTAGTATCATAATCAATTAAGTATCTGAGCAAATTTTAAGACCAATCTATTTGTCTGTAAAAAAAAGCTTTCTCAGTAGTAAATTTGAAACAAACCATTTTAATAACACTCATAATAACCTTTGTGTTGTGATGAAGAGTCAGACGTGTGGATCCTTTTGCAGCGTTTTTAAAATACAGATTATTAGCAACAATACTCAGCATAAGAAATCACAATGGTCTTTCCAATAAAAAATAAACAAGCAAGTGGAGGTCCAGTGTCCTGCAGGGTTTAGCTCCAACTTGTCTCAAATCACCTGCCTGGTTGTTTCAAGTATACCTAGTGAGAGCTTGATTAGCTTGTTCAGGTGTTTTTGATTAGGGTTGGAACTAAAATCTGCTGGACACCGGACCTCCAGGAACAAGTTTGGTGATCCCTGACATAGACTGATTGAGGTCTGGGAACACACAACAATTCAAAATGAGAATTAAAGCTGCAAGCAGCGATGAAATGGACCTCGCACCTGGGTTCACCGCTGCCCGGTGGCTTTTCAATGACAGAGAACAGTAGGCAGTAATAATTTAAGCTGATAAATATTTAAATAAAAACTCATAATATTAGCTATTTGTGTCATTCATACTTCTGTCAGCACACAGTTTACAGTTTGTTACTCTGTAAAACATGTCATTTCCTGATGCCAGGCGGTGGCGCTATGGATATTGGCTAACTGGATATTGGCATGGAAATGTGTTCAGGTCAGGACTCAGATTAGACAATCCATGACTGAGTTATAAAAACTTTCTGTTTTGTGACAAAACATCAAAGTTTGTGAGGCCGCTACGGACGCACCCTTTAATGAAAACTCTAGTTTTTCGCAATTTAACATCGCCAGGGTCTTTAGATGACAATGTCTAATTTTGGGGTTGATCTGATAAAACCCCTAGGAGGAATTTCTTCAAATGCAACGCCTGGAAATGGCAAAAACAGCATTTTTTTGGCAGAGAAGTTAAAAATATCCAAATTCCTGTTGGGTTTAAGATTTTGCTCCAAGAGACTTTTTTGTAGGTATTGGCATATTTGATATGTGTGCCAATTGTACAGATGGCGCTGTCAAGTTATTTTGCCACACTTCTGAAACCTAAAACAAACAGAAATATTCGCCACTTCTGGGGCATGTGCAAAGTTTTATACGTTTTCGAGCATGTTTAGACACTCAAAAATGAGATTCATTCTAGAGATGAAGAAGAAGACAAAGAAGAATAATGGCCCGTTTCCACTAAGTGGTACGGTACAGTTAAGTACCAAACAGTACCGTACCACTTTTTTTGACCCTTTGCAAAAGGCGGAGTTAGACGCACAGCTGAACACTTTTGGTTTACAGAGATACATCGTTCGCTCGCGCAACAAGCCAGAATGAAAACAAAGGAACCACCATGTTTTAAATACACAGCCGAGACATTACACCATAATAATATATACATATAATAACAAGTTATCGTCGTCCTGAGCTCAAATTAACCTTGTCGTCGTCTTGATGAACAGCTACAAAGCCAAGAAGAAGAACAGATTCTACCCTGTGCCCCGTTGTTTTTTACGAGCCCGTCTAAAATGCAAGCGGTTTCCCTTGTACTCGCGTGCACATCTATATTTGAAATAAAAAACTTCTTGAGCTGATGATAATAACGTGAGTGTGGTTATTGACGTGCTTTTGAAACCCAATCATTTCAGAAACTTACAAACGCGAGAGTGAAGCATGAAAAAACAAAGGAGAAGTCGGAAAAAACAAAGGATAAATAGTTTTTTCAGCAAACATGAACAAACTGCCAAGTTTAAGTATTCTCATCACCTTTGGACTATTATGAACTCGGATTGACGGAATTACTTTCTAACAAGAGGTTACATGTGCTGGTAAAGATTAAAGACACGGATGAGAAGTTTGCACTGACTGTGGGCTATATTTCGTGTTGTTTTTGAACCTAAATAATGACTAAATATATCCTGTGTGTAGTTTTTTTTCTGTAATTGGTTACATATCAAAAATTGTAAGGGTCTGTATGTGTTCATATATGTTGCATTTATTTATTTATTTTATATAATTGCAGACGTACAGCTATTTCGCATCGATCTGCAGTTATAATCAAATCATGTTCATAGAAAGGTTAGTAATGAACATTTATACAGTATTAAAAAGTAATTAAAAGTATTTATGTTTATAAAGCATTTTTCACAGTTTTGTGAGAAGTGTTAATATGATATGTGAACGACCCATACAGCTTTATTGTAGACATTTTCTCGAGCGAGGATGACGTTGACTGAAATTTTCTGTCATCACGCTCACCAAAAATGTACTCTTGGGACCCTTTTAGCTGTGGAAACGCAAGCCTAAAGGTCACCCGTACTGTATTGCACAGTCTGCTGATTTACACTTATCACAAATAGGAGATATATTGGGGAAAATCCTATGTAATTTATTTTTGGAGAAGCGTAGTCTATGGAGGACCTTGAACTGGGAGAAGCATAATCTAGTGTTGATTGATTGTTTTTCAATATCCCCTAAGCTATTCCACCACATTCTGATTTCAATCTCTCATTCCCATTCTTCTCTGATCAACTTTGTATTGTGGAAAATAGCTGCACATAAAATTTCATAAATTAGAGATAGCTTAAAGGTTGTATCTAATCTTGAAAGGAGAAATGATGGGTTATTTGTAACTGGAATTAAGAGAGAAAGTGATCTTATCTTAAGGTATTCTCTTATCTGTCTCCAAATAAGTAATTGATTCTTTATGACAATTATATTAACTGCTGTTTGGTACACTATCACTGGAGATAAAAACAGTAATCTCACTTTATATGTGTAGCCCAGTAGTAAAGGCAAAAATCTGGAAAGGCTAATTTAAATATCTCTTATTAAAAACACACACACCAAAAAAACAATTAGCTGCTGAATCTGAATATTGAGCTGAAACTCCGCCATTACAGTCACGTCTTTATTTCTATAGCGCTTTTACAATGTAGATTGTAAAAGATGTCATTCATTCATTCATTTTCATTTTGGCTTAGTCCATTTATTAATCTGGGGCCACCACTGCGGAATGAACAACTAGCTTAACAAAAACGTTCTAGTAAATTGAATTGAAACTGTGTCAGTCCAGTTTACAGAGTTAAAGTTCAATTTAGTTCACTTCAGTGTGGTTTTATTTTCACTGCTGAAAGTCCAAACAATGAAGAGCAAGTCCATCGATGCACAGCTCCACAAGTCCCAAACCAAGCAAGCCAATGACAACAATGGCAAAGAACAAAACTTGGTCAGCGGCAGGTGTACAGGCTGGCCCTTTGGGTTTAATGCAGAGATTCATCTGTCACTGGGGTCTTTCAGGAATCAGTCTCATGTTCTCCACTTCTCCATGACAGCCACAGCATCTGCTCAGGAAACAGCCTGGTCTAGGATTATGAAGACCTCAGGATAATGAAAAATATTCATGTTATTCTGTTATCTAGTCTCATGATATCATGAAACATCTCATGATAAAAGCATCCGTTTGGTCTAGGGAATATCTGATTTTCATTTTAATGTCACTAAATCATTTCTACACACAATTATATTGAATGCAATAAATGTATATGGGGTCTTACTAACTGATTAATATATTTTAACATTTGTTCAAATGTTTTTTCTCTTTTTAGGAGTGTCTTTTAACAGTGTTTATACTCAGATTTGGAGGGTGTTACTGCATCTTGCAGCTGATCCATTTCCGGATGTCTCTGATCTGGCCATGAAGGTTCTCAACAGCATTGCATACAAGGTAAAAACAGTCCTGGGAGCCACATTGCACATGTTCCATTTAACTGTGCTCACGTATTTCTAGGGTTTTCATTTTGTATTATAGTACAGAACAATGTAAATGTTAAAAGGTTCTTGCATTGATATCAGTGCAACATCATGGAACCAGTAACACTATTGCCTGTACTTTTTGGTTCCACAAAGAATATCAGTAAAATAGTCTTAAGCGCTGATCAGATCACTCAATTGTTGGTTACAAAAGCCACTGTGTCAGATCATGCAATTTTTGTCTTGATTAAATTTTGTTGTGGGTAACAAATGTGCCAGACTACACATTTCTTCATGATCAGTCATCACGTGATGTCCACGACAAGCGTTATTTCTCAAAGCAGAGTTAATATAACAATATTTCGGTAGCACTTTATAATAACTACACGCTATGAATAATCTATTAAGCATTAGCAAATAGTGAATTCATTATTTGTTAAGCATTAACTCTGCATTAATAAACGTTTGTAAGCAGTTAATTCCTGCAGCTACAAATGCTCTATTCTTGACTTATAAGTACATTTGTAATGTGTTTAATAATTGCGTTTTCACACTTTGTTAAGGATTTATTTTTCATTACTAAATTAAGTATCGCATTATTTACAAACCATTTGTATTTAAGAGTAGTTGATGGTTTTTAAGATCATTCAGAATGAGTTAGTAAACGATTAATAAACTATTAAAATCAACATTTATATATTGTATTATTCAGGCATATATTAATGGTTACTATGCATGTTAATAAATGCTTTATTAACTCAATTTCCTGCAGTTTTGTGACCTAATCTAAAGTGAGGACTATTCATGCTTTATAAATCCCTTATAAATGACAGTTAAAGGCTTAATATCAAATGAACAATATATCTTTGCAATCCTATCTAAATAATTAAATGACTGTAAAGTTTAAACATTGCTGAATAACAGGAGTGTCAAAATACAACAAAAAATTGGATAAAAAAACAATATAATTTAACAGTATATTATGATACAACATTTTAAAGTTATTTAATGATGTTTTAACTGAAGGGGGGGTTAATGGGGGTTAATGAACAGGGGGACTAATAACGGGGTGGGGGGGGTAATAATTCTGATTCAAATTAATAGAAATGAATAAAGTCGTCTATGTTCTTTTTTCCTGTTTAGAATAAAACTGAGCCTTTAATAATCTTTTATAAGGGATTTATAAAGCATGAATAGTCCTCACTTTAGATTAGGTCACAAAACTGCAGGAAGTTGAGTTAATAAAGCATTTATTAACATGCATAGTAACCATTAATATATGCCTGAATAATACAATATATAAATGTTGATTTTAATAGTTTATTAATCGTTTACTAACTCATTCTGAATGACCTTAAAAACCATCAACTACTCTTAAATACAAATGGTTTGTAAATAATGCGATAATTAATTTAGTAATGAAAAATAAATCCTTAACAAAGTATGAAAACACAATTATTAAGCACATTATAAATGTACTTATAAGTCAAGAATAGAGCATTTGTAGCTGCAGGAATTAACTGCTTACAAATGTTTAATAATGCAGAGTTAATGCTTAACAAATAATGAATTCACTATTTGCTAATGCTTAATAGATGATTCATAGCGTGTAGTTATTATAAAGTGCTACCAATATTTCTTTTCTTAATTTCAATTTTTTTATTTTAGTTTTTATCTTATTTCAATCTCTATAAATACTGATTTATTGTTGTATAAATACAACAATAATATTCCACGATCTGCAAGGGCAGCTGCCCCAGGGACTCCACATGCCCTATGCACTCAGACACCCTTTCCCCCATTAACCATGCTATGCAGCCACTCTTTCATGTTTGTGCTAAGGATGATAGAGTTGTGGTAGAAATAATAAAATAATCTCCATTCCTTCCATCAGAGAATGCAGGTTACATTGAAGATGCTGACATTCAATTAAATTCATCTTTATTTCTATGGGGCTTTTACAATGTAGATTGTGTCAAAGCAGCTTAACATAAAAGATTAAAGTAAATTGAAACTGTGTCAGTCCAGTTTTCAGAGTTTAAGTTCAGTTTAGTTCAGTTCAGTGTGGTTTAATTTTCACTGCTAAAAGTCCAAACAATGAAGAGCAAATCCATCGATGCACAGCTCCACAAGTCCAGAACCATGTAAGCCAGTGGCGACAGCGGCAAGGAACAAACTTCACCAAAAGACGAAAGTGAAGGAAAATAACCTTGAGTAAACAATAATAAAAACAGATTAACATAAGCACAGATGCCGTACAAGCTATAATGTCTTTTAGGAAGTATTCCCAAAAGGGCTCTAGTTGCCCAAAATAATGCAGACTAACAATCCTTTAGAGGATTTGGATTTCAAAAGCATTTATGTTTTATGTGTATACTAATGCATAGAGTCATGTGTCTTTAATCTAGTTTTAAACTGACAGAGTGTGTCTGCTTACTGAACTGTGCTAGAAAGGCTGTTCCAGAGTTTAGGTGCCAGATATGAGAAGGATCTACCACCTACAATTGATTTTTGATATTCTGTGAATAATTGGTTGTCCAGAATTCATATAGCGTAGTAGACGTGATGGGCTATAATACACCAGGAGCTCCCTCAAATACTGGGGAACTAAGCCGTTCAGGGCTTTTCAGATGAAAAAAGACAGTTTTACTGTTTAATCTGTTTTTAGAAATAGGAAGTCATTAGTCATCCTATTTTTAATATAAGATATACAATCTGTAAATTTACACAAATTAGCAGGTTTAGAGGAGATATAAAGTTGTGTATCATCAGCATAACAGTGGAAGTTATGTTTTTTAATTATATCGCCTAGTGGTAGCATATATAGTGTGAAAAGTAAGGGACCAAGAAGTGAGCCTTTTGGTACCCCACAGTGGACTTTTGATCTGTATGATGCCTCTTCATTAACTGATACAAAGTGATATCGTTCAGATAGATACGACCTGACCCAGGCCAATACAGTTCCTTTAATACCAGCATAATTCTCAAGTCTATCAAGGAGGATATTATGATCAATTGTATCAAATGCAGCACTGTGGTCCAATAACCTTAAGAGTAATGCAACCATGATCAGACGACAGAAAGAGGTCATTTGTAACTCTTAGGAGTGCTGTTTCTTTGCTATGAAATTTTTCATAAATAGTGTTTTTTTGTAGGAAGGAGCATAATTGAGCAGATATGATACAAATCTTTGAACGAAAAGGCAGGTTTGAAATAGGTCTATAATTTATGTAATGTAATGTGTATTTTAAATAGCGCATTTATTGTGTATGGCCATACACCCAAAGCGATATACTCAAGTAAAAGTACAAGTACTTGCGGAAATGTTTACTCAAGTAAAAGTAAAAGTAGCAATTTTAAATGGGTATTGCACGTGATAAGGCTATTGTTCCTTTGAATGCTTTTTGTACTGCCGACCAAGTGTGTTTTACATAAATTTGTTTTTTTCACTTCCTTTTATGCTAGCAAATCCAAAAATGGCAGGGCTTTCAGAGACACTCCAGAAAGTGAATTATGTTCAATACTAACCCAGTCTGCTTCCTTATGAACATCAAGCCAAGCTGTGATAGCCCTCAGTTGAGCAGCCCAGTAACAGTACCTGAAATTAGGAATGTTTAGTCCCCCCTTATCTTTATTTGACATAAGTATTTTAAGTCTTATTCTTGAACGTTTATTTTGCCAAATGAATTTTAAAATCAATTTTTCTAATTTATTAAATGCTGAGACCGGGACCCAAACAGGAAGGGATTGAAAGAGGAGCCTTGGCAGTATGTTCATTTTCACTGTTTCTATTCTACCAAACCTAGATATAGTATTTCCCATCTACAGTAACTAGGTCTTTTTTTTTTATAGTTTCAAAAAGCTGTGTGTAATTTGCTGTGTATAAACGTGATGTTATAGGCGTAAGGATGACCCCAAAGTATCTGAAACCCTTACTAGACCACTGGAAGAATATATCTTTGTCTAATTGTGATGGCCAGTGTCCTGATATCATCATTGCTTCGGACTTATCTGTAATAACTTTGTATCCAAAGACCAATCCAGAGACCAAACCATAATCTTTCAGACATTCTAATAGGGCTGGAATAGAAGAAAGAGGGTTTTCAATGAATAATAACACGTCGTCTGCGTATAACGATATTTTGTGACGTTTTCCTCCTTTGTCTTTTATCCCCTGTATTCTGCTATTACTCCTTATTAATTCTGCTAGTGGTTCAATACTAAGTGCAAATAATACTGGGGACATGGCATCTCCCTGACGAGTTCCCCTACCTAGATTAAAAAATTCTGAACAGTGACCGTTAACTCGAACTCTTGATTTAGGATTCTTATAAAATACCATTACCCATTTTACAAAAGTGCCATTAAATCCCATGTAATTTAGAGTCTGTTCCAAGAACACCCAGTCCACCCTATCAAATGCTTTTTCAGCATCTAAGCTGAGAAGCATTGAGGGTGCTTTGCTATCTTTTCCAATCTTCTGTAAATTTAAAGTTTTTATTATATCATTTATTGCATGTCTTTCATTAATGAATCCAGTCTGATCTGGCTTAATCAAGTTTTTAATGTTTTTGAATTCTAATTGCTAATATTGAAGTTAAAATTTTCTTATCTTGACAGTAAGCTTATTGGTCTGTACGCCATACATTGTGTAGGGTCGTTTCCACTTTTATGAAGTACAGTAATGATTGCCTCAGACCATGAATGTGGTGGATCTCCATTCTGTTCAATCTTCTTCTGTTCTGCTAATCTTGTTTTTTTTATTCCTTGATGTTATTTCTATTATTTTACCTCTTATTACTGCTTTGGCCCCCTCCCACAAAATAGAAGGGGTAACCAACGCCTTATCATTAATATCAAAATATTCAATTAATTGCTTTTATTTCTTCTTTGGCCTTACAATCATTTAGTACTGACACATTTAGTCTCCAGTATTTAAACTGTTTACTTTTAACTTTAAACTGCTTACTGTTTACTTTACTTAAGTTTTAACCTAATTGGTGCATGATCAGATATAGTTATAGAGTCTATTTGGCATTCTTTGACATTATGTAAATCTGTTCCAGAAGTACAAAATAGATCTATTCTGGAGTAACTGCCATGCACACGTGACATAAAAGTGAAATCCTTCTTTTTGGGGTGCAGGTGTCTCCACACGTCCACTAATCCTAATTCTCTAATTATTCCTAAAAGAACTTTTACTTTTTTTGCCTGTGGTCCCATTTCCTGCTGGTAACCTATCTACATTGCTATCTAACACACAATTAAAGTCTCCGCCTATTAAATATATTCCCTCACCTTTCTGTGCTAAAAGGGAGTAAACATTCTTAAAAAAAATGTGGATGGTCTTCATTGGGTGCATAAATGTTTAGAATAGTATTTTTTTTGCCTGCAATTGTTCCAACTCTCACACCTCTCTTCTTCCCTTAGAAAATGAGTATATATTTTTATATTTTTTTAATGTCTACATAGCAAACCATCATAATGATTTGCCTAATTACCCTAACTTGCAAAACCCTAAAAACACGGAGTAAGAGTAATGATTTTTCTCAAATTATTTACTTTAGTAAGAGTACACATATTTTAATTTACTCAAAAAGTACACGTTACACAACAATTTTACTCAACTAAATGTAATGAAGTAAATGTAACTCGTTACTACCCACCTCTGCTCAATCATGAGGGGGGATCTCTCCACACCACCACCAGTGTGCAGCATCTGCTTGGATGATGCTACGGCAGCCACAGGGCAACGGTGCCAGTGCACTCACCACACACCAGCTATAGGTGGAGAAGAGAGATAATTATACAGCCAATTCAGTGGATGGAAATGAATGGGAGGCCATGATGGTTAAGGGCCGAGAGGGAATTTGGCCAGGACACCAGGGTTACATCCCTACTCTTTACAAGAAGTGCCATGGGATTTTTAATGACCACAGAGAGTCAGGACCTCGGTTTAAGGTCTCATCCGAAAGACGGCACCCCTTGTTAGTACAGTGTACCATTCACTTTTACTGGGGCGTTATCATTTATATCATAATTTACTAATTCCTTGGGATTAAGCTGTGGTTTTTTTTTTTTAATAAGAGGCTTAATGACAGTTAGTTTAAAAGTCTTAGAAACATATCCTAATTTTAAGAATAATTAAAAAACATTAACAACAGGTTCAGATACTTCTGAAAGCAATTGTTTTAATTATTTAATCGGTATAGGGTAGATGTTGTTAATTTGGACAAATTTATCAGTTAAGACAGTTCTTCTTCACCTACTGCTAAAAAAGTTTATCCATTAATGGTCTACAGTGCTCTAATTGGGATGATGCTGTAGGAGGCAGATTGATGGTGCTTATTTTATCTCTGATATCATCAGTTTTGGCATGTGAAGAAATTCATCAGTGCTCACGCATCACTTAATTAATCCTTTCACTGACTCCTTAACTTTCACTCTGCTGCTGAGCGACTTTAACTCTAACTTAATTTAGAGACGGATCAAATACTATCTGAACTGAGTAAATATTACAAATTTTATGATGTAATGCAGAATTGTACATTTAATTAATAATGCCATTGTCATCAAATCTGCCTCATGCTGTATTTCTCACATCAGGCCACCATGAATGCTCGCACACAGAGAATATTGGACTCAGGATCTCTGACCCAGTCAGCTCCAGCCAGCCCCACCAGCAAAGGCACACTAATTCATCAAGCTGGGTAAGTTATACACACTTAAAATGTACATTTAATTAAACAAGAAAAACAGTACCTGTGCTGTGTTTTGATATTGCCATTTATTTTGTTTTTGCATTATTGCTGTGCATGCTGGCCCTGTTCTTTGGCAATGCATTAATCTGTGTAATATGGCCTTACTTGTTGGTGTTGTAGTGCTTCCCACAGATCCAAATGCTCTTCATCTCCCTCCAGCGGATCTCCACCCATGCCTGGTGCATCCAGCTCCAGCCTTACCAATGAAGTGCCCAAACCACCAGTCCGGGACGGACCACCTGCTCGGCCACCATACACGCCAACACTAGGTGGTCAGGCACCCCACTCACAGCAGTTTCCACGCACCAGGAAGATGTTTGACAAAGGCCCTGATCAAGTAAATTAATCATATGTTTCCACAAATCTCTTCAACACAAACCTCATAATTGTACACTGTTTGTTTGTTATAAATATTTATTTGACAGTTTGCAGCCATGTGGGTTTTCTTATTTTGATAATAGGCTTTTTAATACCTCTTATAAACAAAGAATCCTGAAAACATAAAGAATATCTTCAATTATAATTTACCTGCACAGCTGTTTTTCATATTTGGTAATGATAAGAGATCATTTTCTGCATATTTTTTATTATTATTGTTTATTTATTATTGTAAAATTATTTTGAGAAGGATCACGTGACACTGAAGGTTGGAGAAATTAATAAAAAATAAATGATTGTTTTAAGCAAAATAAAGCACATTATGTCTTTAATTATACAATGTGTCACCCTTTCAGTGGCTTGTGTGGCAACTGAGTTACATATTATAATTTATTTGCATGTTCCTAAGACTGCTGAGGATGGAGATGAGACGGCTGTTCACAGGAGCTTCGTCAGTTTGAGTCTGCAGACAGGTCTTTGTGACTGGAGTGCCAAATACTTTGCTCAGCCTGTCATGAAGGTGGGTGCTGCAAGAATTCGGGGTCATATCTAAATCATGACTTCTATATCACACAAAATCAGCTAATTCAATTTCAAATCATTTTACATAAGCGAGAAAGAGTGGGACTCTATATATAATTATCAAAAGGTGTGTTGAAGTGACTGTGTATGAGATCATCTACTCATTAAGGGTCAAGTAGTACTGTAGTTCTGTTCCAGAATCTACTGATTTGCTTGGCTATCTGCTTTTCATAGCCTTCAACTCAACTTAACTTAAATGCAGCATGCTTGTCTTAATGGAACATTTTAGAAAAATTCTCAAGACAAGTTAATAGCATTACTTGAATCCCATTACAAAATGGTGAACAAATAATGAATGTGAAATAAATAGTGATGTTAGGAAGCTAAAACTGAAGGCTGTTTAATTTAAAATTTCATTTGAAACTCCTTTCTTACCTTTCTGTATATCTTAATAGATGTATTGAAAAAATACTTTTAAAAGTTAATCCACTGCTCAAAAAAATAAAGGGAACACTAAAGTACCACACCGTAGATCTGAATAAATGAAATATTCTTATTAAATGCTTTGTTCTTTACATAGTTTAATGTACTAACAAAAAAACAAAGAAAAATAATTTATAGAAATCAAATTTATTATCCTATAAAGGTCTGGATTTGGAGTCACACTCAAAATTGAAGTGGAAAAACACACTACAGGCTAGCCCAACAATTATGTAATATCCTTAAAACTGATCAGAATGAGGCTCAGTAGTCTGTGTGGCCTCCATGTGCCTGTATGACCTCCCTACAATGCCTGTGCATGCTACTGATGATGTGGCGAATGGTCTTCTGAGAGATCTCCCCCCCAGACCTGGACTAAAGCATCCGCCAACTCCTGGACAGTCTGTGGTGCAACAGAGTGGTGGTGGATGGAGCGAGACATGATATCCCAGATGTGCTCAATTGGATTCAGGCCTAGGGAACGAGTTGGCTAGTCCATTGCAACAGTGCCTTCATCTTGTAGGAACTGTTGACACTCCAGACACATGAGGTCTAACATTGTCTTGCATTAGGAGGAACCCAGCGCCAACCACATCGGCACAAGGGGGCCAACAACATGGTCTCACAAGGGGGTTGAGGTTCTCATCTCGGTACCTAATGTCAGTCAGGCTACATCTGGGGAGCACATGGAGGGCTGTGCAACCCTCCAAAGAAATGCCACCCCACACCATTACTGACCCACTGCCGAACCAGTCATGCTGGAGAATTTTGCAGGCAGCAGAACATTCTCCACAGCATCTCCAGACTCTGTCACGTCTGTCACATGTGCTCAGTGTGAACCAGCTTTCATCTGTGAAGAGCACAGAGTGCCAATTTTGAATTTACCAATTTTGGTGTTTTCTGGCAAATGCCAAACGCCCTGGGCAGTGTTGGGCTGCAAGCACAACCCCCACCTATGGATGTCGGGCCCTCATACCACCCTCATGGAGTCTGTTTCTAACCGTTTGAGCATACACATTTGTGGCCTGTTGGAGGTAATTTTGCAGGGCTCTGGAAGGGCTCATCCACTTCCTCCTTGCACAAAGGCCGAGGTAGCAGGTCCTGCTGCTGGGTTGTTGCCCTCCTACAAGTCTCCAGCATTCAAAAATGACCAAAACATCAGCCAGAAAGCAAAGGATTTGAGAAGTGGTCTGTGGTCACCACTGGCAGAAACACTCCTTTATTGGGGATGTCTTGCTAATTGCTTGCAATTTCCACCTGTTGTCTATTCCGTTTGCACAACAGCATGTGAAATTGAATGTCAATCAGTGTTCCTAAGTGGGCAGTTTGATTTCACAGAAGTGTGGTTGACATTGAGTTACAATGTGTTGTTTATGTGTTCCCTGCAAATAGTTATAAATAAAATATATTGTTTACCATAATCTGTTCTGCTTGTAAACTATTGTTGTCAACTTTGTTGTTCCCAGTGAGAACTTCTTCACACACACATACAGTATTTAAAACTGCTGCTGCTGCCGTGTTCAGAGTGCTATACCATAAACCATTCCTCCGAAATATTCTGGGCTCTATTTTAAAGATTTGGAGCAAAGCCTAAAGTGCATGGATCAAAAGCATTAAGGCCGTGTCTGAATTCCGTTTACTATTTAGAGGATGGAAAAATACACTCTGCACCATGACGCATGGTATAACAGGGTTGTTCTTATTCCCATAGTGAGTAATGGGTGTGTTTTGAGCATAATGTGCATTAAAACAATCAGTCTCATCTCACATTCTCTTTAAGAGTTAGTTGCGTCGCGCCATGGCGCATTTGTTGTTTGCGAGACAGACTTTGTAAGTGGAAAAACTGAATACTTCACTAGCAAGAAAACAGTTAAACGGGCCATTTGTGTGAGGATAAAGATTGAGCCTCCTCCATTTGGCCTCTTTACTTGCTCTTTACTTTACTTTAGTTTTTACTTTACTTCTTTACTTAAGATAAGGAAACTATGTTGTACGCACTCCACTGAAGACATCCATTAGCCTACATATTAAATTTTGTTTGTTAAGCACAAAGATTTGTTTCAAAACTATTTCTTAATTTAGTTTTAATTTCCAGCAAACAAATAAATTAACAATAATAGCCAGCACTGTCTATTTCAGTTTCATTTACAGCGGATCTTTCAGTTTATGATATTGTAGTGATGTTAACGTACTGTAATCTCAGTAAGAGTCCAAATCATTTTGACTAAGGTATGTCTTTAAACACTGAAACAGTACTGCTGGCGATACAAACTAACTTTCCCATCTGAATAAACAAACAAAGAGCACAGATCGCTTACTTACCAAAGACAGGACAATCAACATGAACTGGAGTTGTGTATTTTTTAAAAAGAGACGAGCGGCAAATCCGGATTTCACCATTTCCAGATGTGAAAAGCTCTTTATTAAAAAAAAAAAAAAGGTTCCTTACAAACGCATTTCTGCTGCAAATGAAGTACTGGAGTCAGAACCCGTCTTGCCACTTGATTTATTTATTTTCATGTTTTGCACCACATTGTTTAAATAGCAAATCTTTTTGTGCCACTTTGTGGACTCATGAGTGTGCCGGTCTAGAGAGAAGGTGTGTTAAGACGCATTGTTGACTAGGGGTGTAAACCTACAGTTCACTGGTCTCACGGTTTGGTTACAATTATCATGCCATCGATTCGGGTCAATTCGATACCTCGGTGCATGATGGTGCATTGACGATGCTTTCCATACATAATTTGATTTTTTTTCTTTACAACACAAGAAAACATTTGCATTAAAATCTATAAATATATTAATATTTTATTATTGTGATACAATTTTGTCCTATAATACAACCAGTTGAATATTTGAACTGTACCTTTAATTTTACTTGCTCAAAGAAAACCCACATTTTGAATGTTTTAGACAAAACTCCAAAACATGCACAGAAGACAACATGAGTATTTATAGTAAATAAACTAATGTAAATATTATAATATTAACCCGCTTGCTTTTTGAACGCTGTCAAGCAAGTTCTTACACTCCTGTGATTGGTCATTGTTTTCACCTGCTCAAGGTAGCTTTATTAGTGTTTTCTCCACAGCGTCTATTACAGATTACTTGTGATAACCCTGTATTATGCGCATAAAGACTGTAACCACGGCTGTTATTCTCGCGTCACTCATCGGCGCTCAACAGCGCTTTCATTTTTAAAGCTGAGCGCAGCCCTTTCTGTAGAGCAGAAGATGGATGTACAGAGTTGCTTTACTCACAACTATATTTGTATGTTTATTGGTTTAAAACACGATGAACATTTCAGTTTTCATGGTATGAACATTAAATTTTTTCTTTCAGATTCCAGAGGAGCATGATTTGGAGAGTCAGGTTCGTAAGGATAGGGAGTGGAGATTCTTACGTAATGCTCGAGTACGCAGACAAAGCCAACGCATCACTCAGAGAGGTACAACTATTGGTTTT
Source organism: Danio albolineatus (assembly GCA_903798035.1). NCBI lineage: Eukaryota > Metazoa > Chordata > Actinopteri > Cypriniformes > Danionidae > Danio > Danio albolineatus. The sequence continues at coordinate 302,439 of CAIGQQ010030047.1, read as the reverse complement.
AAATTGTAAAACTGTACAATTCTTATAGACCAGGGGTCAGCAACCTCGCTTGTCCCTGTAGCACCCCTGCTGTGGCTCCCTGCGGCCTAGACAAAAGACATGTAAATAGTACGTATAGCTGATTTTATTATATTTATATTTATTTTACACAGTAAGCAATGTTTCTGAGGCAATAACCCTCATCTTGGCATTCTGTGTAAAATATGAGACTGAACAGAAAGTTTTAATATTGTTAAAACCATAATAATCTGCCACTTTAAAATAGCATTATTTTGCTTGCCCCATTGGCAGATTATTTTGCTTGTTTTAAGGATAACCTCACTTAATTTTGATTTATTGAAAACAAGACAACATTTTTGCTTGTCTAGTAAATGCTTCTTGATTTAGGAGTTTGTAGATATTAAGAGTAGAAACTAGGCAAAAATACGTAATAAAGCCTTTTTTGGCAGTATATATATTAACCGTGCTTAATTTTATCTGCACCCTGATAAACAAGTACTAAACTAATAAAACATAAATAATTTAATCAGAGATACACATTAATTACCAAAAACTGTTCAACATTGATTTTTGAAATGGTTAAAACTTCATTTTTTAATATGTAAATGTCAATTCAGTGACAAAGGTAGTTGTTGTTTTAATATATTTTTAAAATCAGGTTTAATTGAAACAATTTATGGTTTTTCCCTTTTAAATTTTTTTTTCAATGATTTTCAATCATACATATTGCTTTTCAATAAAAAAGTGTTATACAATTAAATGCATTAATGTAATCTATTAATCTTAAAATGACAAACTTTAATGGCACTTCAAGTGTTTTAAATTAAATTAAATTGATTGATTGATTTGACTGACTGACTGATTGATTGATTGATTGATTGATTGATTGATTGATTGATTGATTGATTGATTGATTGATTGATTGATTGATTGATCATTAAAAAGACTTAGGAAATAAAATATTGTCTATTATTTAATTGGTAAATTTCTTTCAGAAAGTTCTCCTAAATTGTTTATGGTAACAGCTGCTCCTAAAAGTGTATAGGGGCCAGTAAACATTTTCTAAATATCTTTATATCATCTATGAATAACATCTGACAGGAAATATCTTTGAAAACGTACACATACCACAAGAAATTATGCAGATTAAAAGATGTCTCTGTCATGTATATGTGCTGTCAGAGTCATAGTGAAATAATACTTTCATAATTAATTCTGTTACAAGATGTATTTTTTGTTTTGTTTTTATTCAATTTTTGTCATGGTTAAGTATAAAAAATATTCAAACTATAATAAGTAACTTTCTCATAATGACTTACTTTCTCATAATAATGCCATTATTAATAAAGGCCCATGACAGTTCATTAACTGCAGGCCTCACTTGCCCCAGTTAACCTGAGTGTTCATGACTCAAAAATCCAAAAATTAGTTCCAAGACAAAAACCATGGCTGAGCAAAAAGAACACAAAGGGTCTTCTCAGTTTTGATAGAAAACATCTTTATTATCCCAGGACTTTTGAGAAAATATTCTATAGACTGATGTGACAAAAGTTAACCTTGAAAAGTTGAAATTGCATTTCAGAAAAAGACCATCACTTTAAAGGGTTAAAAAAAATCTGATTTGTCAACTGACTATAAAACAAATATGAAACACTTTACACTAATCTACACTATTTTTATGTTGTGGGACAATGTGAGACCATTAAAAATGTGACAACCATCAAATTCAACACATAAATATTATCATTATTATAGTTGCACAATAAAACACAATAGAGGGTTTAGAACTTTAAGTATTTATTGCACTGACCACAACTCACAAGACTTGTCAACAAACAAGACTAAATATATAATAAATGGGTAGCAGAGCTCTCGTTACCGCGTTCGTTCTTAACCACTAATTTTGTGGTGGCATGTGACGATGTGAGGTGCATCATTAGATTACAATAACTTGTCACTGATGCAGAGAGACTCTTTTTTTTTTCTGGGCATAGGTTCTACGATACATTAACGCTCCTGCCTTTCACCTCAACGAGGGAAAAGTATTGCTTATATTTCCAGTTTGCAAAAGCTTCCTTTGAACTTGTTGGATTTGCCATTGTTCTGACTCCTGATCATTGGAGTGTGCGACTGACTGTGCATGTGCTTATGTGTGAACACCCACACTACTCTGCCTCTGATTGGCAAACGATGAAAATGTTTGTTTTTTATCTAAGCCAATCATCAGTTACACCACGTTCACAAACACAGCTCCGAACACACACACCCCAAAAAAACCAAGGTCTTATGGCTGAGAGAGACGCTGCTAGCATGAAAACCGCTTCAGTGTTCTAAATTATAGTAATGCGCATATTTTATTGTCATTAACGATAACGATGTTGTAACAGAGAAACAGTCATGAATTTGATTACTCATTACTGAAAAAAGTAACAATGTTAGTAATGCCGTTTATTTATTTATCACAGGTAAAAAAAATAAAATAAATAAAATAGGGGGTAATTAGCAGCTCATTTCACTGTGGTGACCTCTGATAAAGCAAGGGGCTCAGCTGTGGATGAATGAGTGTCTGATTATTGTGAGAAACCTTCGCTACAAGAAAGTCATTATTATTAGTTTGTGATCTGTTATAAGTAAGTATACTGTAAACCCTCAGCATAGATTTAGAGTTTCAAATTGTCGCTGGACGAACCAGTTATAAAATGTAGTATTAGTAAAATGCAGTTAGTAATGTACTATTTGTTTGCCTCCACATATGTATCCCCATTTAACCTTTCTGTAAAACAAGTACACAGCCAAATTGCATCAGAGCAAAGCAAGTCTTTCTCCTTTCATCACCCTCTCTGCCATCCTCTTTTCTGATGCCGAAAGTAGGGTGCAATATTTTAGTCTTGTTAAAAATTGTTACCCCACCCCCTACCCTCTATGTCAGATGTTCTTAAGTTAAGCCAACCATTTCACTAATAATACTTGATTTAAAAATAATAATAATAATCTAACTTATCTCTTTTGTTGTTTAGGAGTGACAAGGTTAGATGACCAGATCTTCATCAACAGAAACCCAGGAGTACCATCAGTTGTAAAGTTTCATCCATTTAACCCCTGCATTGCTGTAGCTGACAAAGACTCAATTTGGTTAGTAAATGCACATTCACAGCTGCATTCATTTACATATATTCATACTGATTTGAAAGAGCCATAGGAGCAAGCATAAGGCCATAATAACAGTAGAAATTGTAGAAGTGGCACTGTGTAATGGGTTGAATACTTTACATCACTTTTAAAATCAGAATATGCTTTAAAACACTACACCTCATACACTACACAACCTTGCAATTGTTTACTGGCCAACCTACCCTATACATACACTGTCAGACTTTCATGTGATTTTTTTTTATTGCCACAATCTCATCTAAAAGCACACACCTCATTGCTAGGGAACACATGATGTGCTGGAGATTAGCACAGTTGCTATTGTAGCTACTCTGTTTGCATAACCAAAAACATTATTACATGGTGCATGTAGACTGGAAATAGTCTTAGGTGGAAAGACTAGATCATTGTGGTTTCTATAGAATATAGTAGCCGTTAGGTCAGTGGTGCTTGTGGCATCTATTGTGAAAGTTCATTACTCACAGTTACTGACATTTTAATAGGTCTATTTATCAACTTATCCTGGAAAGCATTAATGTCAAGCCCTTGTTAATGGTAAAGTACACATATACATTGATATACATTCACCTGGATCAAATAACCATGGTACATTTATGCACTGAATCATTCTTTATATAATCCGCTAGCTGAAGTCTGCAGACTGGTTCTGGCTTCTATCAACTAGCATTGATTTGGTTAGACTAAAAATTTAGGTAAAACTGTGTAGTGGACGTGTAGTGTTTTCCAGCCCTAACATGTCCCACCACAGTTACAGTGAACCATATCATGTATCATATGTATTGTTTGTTGCATATAATCTAAGAAATATTAACCTTCTGTTAAGGAAAGCATACTGTAGCTATTTATGTAAAAAAACAAACAAAAAAGTTTGCAGTCTTGACCAGCCATTATTTGACCAACCAATGGGCCCTTTCATACACCCAATGCAATAAGGCGCAAGATGTGCATGGGACAATTTGTTGCTATTTTCAGACCAGCACAACTCTAATTTTCACGTTTTGCGCCACTTTGTTTAAATAGCAAATCCATATGGACTCATGGGTGTTCAGGTCTAAAAAGGGGGTGTGTTAAGGTGCATTGTTGCTATTTTGATGAACTGAAATAGACTGCACCATTGACCAACTAAAAGCTGCTCTAAAGTCCAGCACTGAGCATGTTAGTTATGTGCCTATGCAGGTCCAAACGATTACACTTTGCTAAATACACACAGGATGTACAGCAATTCACAAATATCTTTACATAGAATGTTACAAAAATGTTTAATTTCCACATAAATATAAAAACCACTACCTCCATGCCTTCTTCATATCGGGGGGCTTTTTTTCAGTTATTCATGACAATTTGCAGTTGTATAGTGCAGTGTATAGTATTGTGTAGATCATAAAAATAGAGCCCAATGTGTTCATATGTTCAATGTCATACATTATTGTGCATATTTTGCAACATGTTATAATGTAGACTTATATAGGTAGGATTTGTTTACTGCATTACAATGTGTGTGTGTTTGGAACAGTTTTTGGGACTGGGAAAAAGGAGAGAGGTTGGATTATTTTTATAATGGCAACCCACGGTACACGCGCATCACAGCCATGGAGTACCTTAATGGGCATGATTGCTCACTTCTCCTCACTGCCACAGGTTAGTTCAGCTGCCAGTCATGGTGACACAAACATTTATTGGTATCCATCCTATGGCAATTTCCATCTTGCCACAATTTTTGCAGATGATGGAGCATTGCGAATTTGGAAGAACTTTGCTGACCAGAGGAATCCAGAGATGGTCACAGCATGGCAAGGCCTGTCTGACATGCTGCCCACCACACGAGGTTTGCTTTTTTATTTTATGATTTTTTCTTTGTTTCTGTAGAAATTTTGATATTAGACTAAAGCTGCTTCATTATCTTCAAAGCTCTCATGAGTATACCATGTTTTCAGTGTTTGTTTGTTTTGCAGAGTATTGTGAAGATTTTATTTCATGAATATATTATTAATGCTGTTAATATATGTATTCTAGCCACACAAAAAAATACATGCACAATTAAATCCTCCAAAACCTTTTGCTTTATCTTTTTCACATAATAAATTCTTGATCCTTTGGATTATTTTATTCATAAATCACTCATATAATTATTTTCAGTGTTCCAATATATTTGTTAAATGAATTTAAGTGAAGACAACTGTGAATACATGTTAAAACAGTATAAATTATCTATTCAAAAATAGGAACTCATTGGAAATAAAGGAAATAAATCTCAATGCATAAAGTATTCATAATTTATTAGATTTTTAGTAGACTACTAACTATACAATGTTGACAAAAAAAAACATTATTAAAAAAAGCCTGCACAGTAGCCATGGTTGGATGTGGACAAACTATTGAAATTTGAATACATCTTATTATCCGGTGACAAAGCAGCTTCAGTCAGGTTTACATCGGTGACTCCCTCTGTCTCATCCACATTAGCCATCCAAAACTAGCCTACAAATGGTGAGTAATCAACATGGGTTGAAAAAGCTGCACAATGAAAAAAAAATCAAACGGTTTTCAAATGGCGCATTGACGAGATCGCACAGCCAAACTCATTAAAATGAAAGTAACAAGCCTGGTTTCAAAATGTAATGAGTAGAAGTACAGATATTTATGTATAAATGTAATGAGTCAAAGTAAAAAGTTGTCAGAAAAATAAATAGTGAAGTAAAGTACTGATACCAGAAAAATCTATGCAAGTACAGTAACAAAGTATTTCTACTTAGTTACTTCCCATCTCTGGGTGAGATCATGCACTTAGTGTTAGAGGTTCCCTTAATTTAAATCTCAGAAAACACATTTAATGTAGGGCTATCTTCTAGAAAACTCTTCTTTGAAATTTCAAATTTTCACTTTAATTATTTTGAATGTTCCTTTCACTAGCACAAGATTCAACAAACACACAGCTAATAATTCTTTGGCACATACCATCATCTTTCTTCAGAATTATGAAATAGCAACTGTACAAGCCACATTCACTAACTTCTATCGCCTGCTTGAAATAGTAGAGAGAGATGTTCCATGACAATAATGGCTACATTTACGTGTATATGAATAACGTGTTTATTTCTAATAATCAGAGTAAAGGCAATCACAATATAATGTTTTTGTAATATTCTCTAAGAATTGTGGATGTTCTTGCCTTCATATTTTGTCACATTCATGTCTCACTTCACAGCACAAATGATGAACTTAGTAAGAGTATGTGCTTTTCTGACTGCTGTTTTAATTAATTTACGTCTAGTGCGAAACTCAATTAGTTGTAGTGTGTAAATCATGGGTGTGTGAATGCATGGGTGTTTACTACTCTGGGTTTTACTCTCCATACCCAGTTGTGGCTGGAAGGGAATCCACTGTCTAAAACATTTGCCAGAGAAATAGGTGGTTCATTATGCTTTGGCAACTCTGGGAGGGAAAAAGGGTTCTCAGAGGACCCAGAGGAAACCCACGCAAACACTGGGAGAACATAGAAATGCCAACTGAATGAAAAGATAATGAAAGGATAAATATTGAAAGCATGATCATGCACACACAGTTAATGTTAGGCTCATTAATATTCTGTTCAAAGAATTGTTTAAGCAAAAGCGGCAACCGCTGCTGCTTACAAATAATTTTTTTTAATCTCAAGCTCTTGGCTGCACAAGAATTTTTGTCTGGTCTATTTCAAAAAGAATTGATAGCCCCAGTTGCATTTCCCTGCATGGTTGCACGACACTAAAGCCCTAGTCAGTGAGTGAGGATAGCCTACTGTATGTCTCACCGTGCACGTGATCATCCTCTCATCTGCTTTCTTTTTTTGGTTGGTGGAAAGATGCATACTTCATTCATTCATTTTCTTTTCGGCTTAGTCCCTTTATTAATCCGGGGTTGCCACAGCGGAATGAACCGCCAACCTATCCAGCATTTGTTTTACGCAGCGGATGCCCTTCCAGCTGCAACCTATCTCTGGGAAACAAACATTTAGCGAACCCAATTTACCTATACTACATGTCTTTGGACTTGTGGGGGAAGCCGGAGCACCTGGAGGAAACCCACGCAACCAACGGGGAGAACAAGCAAACTCCACACAGAAATGCCAACTGACCCAGCCGAGGCTCAAACCAGCGACCTTCTTGCTGTGAGGCGAACGTGCTACCCACTACGCCACCGTGGCCCCCAGATGCATACCTATATTATTATTATATGATAGATACGCTTTATATATTCTAATTTGATTATAGATTTTTAGTTATTTTAATATATAATAAATTCTTATATATTCTATATATTTTTTGCCAAAGTATTCTGAGGGCAGTAAAATTTAGGTGAAAATCATAATTTGGTGTGGGGCCACAGAATCACATCCAGTTGTGTGTTATGCTAACACTGTGGTGTCCTTTGGCTGACCATCCTTCATGATCTCCTTCCTCTGTTGTTCCCATCTCTTCCTCTTCTCCTCTAACAGGTTTGGCCCGACGGGTCTCAATCTATCTTGACAGAAGTAAGCAAGGTGGTGAGTGCTTCTCTTTCTTCTTTTCCTTCTCCTCTGTTTGTGTTTGCATGTGACATTAAGCTCTAATGATTTACCATTAATCCCGTATAACCTTTTTTCTGCACCTTTTCTGCATCTTTCACATTTAAATTCACTTTCAATGATTCAGATTTTTAGATTCAATTATTGGTGAGAATTTTTTTATCTTTATTTTTTTGCACTGTTTTTAAAATGTGCATAATTCTGCAGAAACAAAAATTACATAGTTAAAGGTACATTAGTACAAGAGTAAAAGTAAATTAGCTAAAATTAACAAAACCTAAATAAATTCTAAATTATTTCGCGTGTGCATGTACGTGTACGTGTCTGTACACGTGTAAACCATCCATACTCTTGAAGGTGCAGGTATGGTGGTGGACTGGGAGCAGGAAACTGGCCTCTTGATGACATCTGGTGACGTTCGAGTCATACGGATCTGGGACACAGAAAGAGAAATGAAAGTGCAGGTACATGCAGAGTCACACTCTTATCTTAAAAACACTAGTCCCAGAGCTTTATTGATCCATAATTTATGTGCATTAATTCATTTCTTGACTCATGTTTAAATGAAATGTTTTAAGTCAACTTTCTTCCCCAAGCAGTCAGATAATTGATATTGTAGGTTCTTATATGTTTGTTTTTCACAAAGCACAACATGCAAAATTTTCAGGCATTTCAATTTGCCATTAGATGTTCTTTTAGTTCTAATCAATTCATCTTTATTTCTATAGTGCTTTTACAATGTAGATTGTGTCAAAGCAACTTAACATAAGTTAAGATTATAAGTTCTAGTAAATTGAGATACGTTAATAGACAAAATCAGTTTCCTTTCTCATTGACAAGTTGTTAGGTCAATTGTCAGACCATTCATTCATACATTTTCCTTTGGCTTAGTCTGATTTATCAGGGGTTGCCACTGTGCAATGAACTGCCAACTATGTGATCCAATAATGATAATATTATGATGTATTATCTTTAAACATTGGCCCTAAAATGTTGTTCCACATTACATTAATAGAGCAAACTTCCATTAAATCGTGTAGCCTTTGTGTTTGTGTTGTAGGACATCCCAACGGGGGCCGACAGTTGTGTGACCAGCCTGTCATGTGCTCCTCAGCGGTCACTAGTAGCCGCAGGTCTTGGAGATGGATCTGTTCGAGTGTATGATCGTAGAATGGGGCCCAATGAGTGGTGTGTCACAGAGCTTTTTGTTTACATCCTTTGTAATTTGGTGTTTTTTAAGTGTCCTATTTTTTATCTTTTTTGTACTGGAAATGACACAGGCTTCAATGTCAATTGGAAACCACTCTGGCGCTAGTATTTTCAAATGCTCCAGATTTTTCCCTCTGCTTGTCACATCCATCAGTTTGTTTGTGTAATTGTACAGTCTTCACATACTGTACTTCACCGGTGTCCCACAGCTCACTCACTGTTGTTGTGTTATTTTCTTAGTAATTACACTCAGTCTGGCAGTCCCAATACTTTAAATTGTGAACTGCTTATAAAAATTAAAGAAAACTTGCATCCTGTCCTCTGCTTACACTATTATGCTAATTATTTTTTTAAAATTATGTTTCCCATATTTCCCAATTTAATTTCTATAACTGAAAAAGTCTTGTACAATTGTTTTCTAACACACATTGTAAACAATGATGATTTACTTGAATACTAGTATTAAATATGTGGTTAATTTCCCCCAAAAATGTGTACATTATATTAAAAAGAAATATCATTTAAAATATATTTAAACAGTTAAATATTTATTTAAAATGTGTTAAATTTATTGTTATAAATTATTATTATAAAAATTATTTATGAAATCAAATGCTAGTTAAAAATGTACACTATAATGAAAATGACTGGATTAATAAAACCCTGTCTAAATTCCACAGTGATTAGTGTCTAAACTCTACAAGGCATTGTATTCTTTCAGAATTTACTCCCACTTTTTACATGCCAAACCTGTATTACTTTTTTCCCCTCTGTAGTACATAAAATACAAGTTGAAGAATGTTGGTCACTCATCAGTTTCGGTTCCTTTTAATTTTCCATTTATCTACAAAAATACATTTGTTTGTTCATTAGAAAAAAATAATTCATGTAGGTAAGAAAATTGTAAAAGAATTTCCCTTTTTGGATAGATCGGTGTATACATTTTCAAAGCAGCCTTGTTGATTAAAATAATTGCTTTAAAAACATCTTACGGATACCTCTGAGTTTTTGTGCTAAAATGCACATAGCAGAAAAAACTTCTGATAAATGAGCATCTTTGTTCTTGCTAAAGTGACCATCTGTTGTTCTGTGTTCAGGTGCAATCTACAGTATTACTGCAGTTCCATCTAGTGGTCAATGCTCAGCAGTTCTTCATCGTCTGTATGGACTGAGTGATTAGCATATACTAAACAAATATCTTTTTCTACAGTCGTGTCATGACTTACAGGGAACATGGAGCTTGGGTGGTGAAAGCACACTTGCAAAAAGAACCTGAAGGACACATTATCAGTGTCAGGTAATTGCTTTTGTCTGACGCGCAACTTTCTCATTATTTAAAGATTGGGCCTGACACTCTTTTTTTAAATTCAGCTTACAAGTTTGTTTTCCTCTCTTGCAGTGTAAATGGAGATGTGCGGTTCTTTGACCCACGGATGCCTGAATCAGTCAACACCTTGCAAACAGTGAAAGGACTGACAGCCCTGGACATCCATCCACAGGCAAATTTGTTTGCTTGGTGAGGGATGCAAATGCACTGCATTTATTTATTTATTTTTTCATGTAGTCATTCTATCCTGTAGTACTGTTGTTGTTGTTGTTTAGAGTTCATTTGCGCTGTGTGTAAATCTTGATACATACATACATACATACATACATTGAAGTCAGAATATACAATATACAGTTAAAGTCATAATTAATAGCCCTTCTGTGATGATTATTATTATTTTTTTTACATTTTTTTTTACATATTTCCTAAATGATCTTTAATAAAGCAAGGAATGCTTTAGAGTATTTCATATGTTTTTCCTTCTGGAGAAAGCGTAATTTGTTTTATTTCGGCTAGAATAAAAGCAGTTTTTTTTGGGAATCATTTAAGGTCCATATTATTACACCCCTTAAGCAATTTTTTTTTGCTTGTCTGCAAAACAAACCATCATTATACATTGATTTGCCTAATTACCCTAACTTGGTTAACATAGTTAACCTAATTAACCTAGTTAAGCCTTTATATTGCACTTTAAGCTGAATACTAGTATCTTGTAAAATATATAGTAAAACGTTAAACTGTCATTATGGAAAAGATAAAAGAAAACAGCTATTAAAACTTAGTTATTTCTTTTTTAATCTCTGTTTAACGGAAAGTTTTTTTTTCAACACATTTCTAAACATAATAGTTTTAATAACTAATTTCTTGTAACTAATTTCGTTTATCTTTGCCATGGTGACAGAGCAAAATATTTTACTACATCTTTTTTAAGATATTAATATTCAGCTTAAAGTGAAATTAAAGACTTAACTGGTTAATTAGGCAAGTTAGGGTATTTAGGCATATCATTGTATAACGATGGTTTGTTCTAAAGACAATGTAAAAAAAATTGCTTAAGGGGGTAAATAATATTGCCCTTAAAATGGTTTAAAAACAATCAAAACTGCTTTTATTCTAGCCAGACTAAAAAAATAAAGGCCCTACCATACACCCGCCACAATACGGCACCAGGTGCATAGAACGTGATTTGTTACTAGGAATTTTGTTTAGACATAACTATTTTTTTATGACCGCACTTCATTATTACTGCTCATTTATTTGTTTGCTGGATATTAAAACTGAATTTAGACATAAATTCAGTTTTGAAGTTTTGAAACAAATCTTTGCGCTTCACAAATGAATGTACAAAATTAAATATTTAGGCCTAGGCTAATGGAAGTCTTCACTGCAGGGCACCCATTACCGTTTCCTTACTCTACAAAACTACACAAGTGAAGTAAAAGTAAAATAAAAAAAAAAGTAAAGAGGCCGAGGAGGCTCGTTCTGTGGATTGTCTTTATTCTCATGCAGTTTGTCTTTACTGTTTTCACGCATATGAAGCATTTCGTTTTTTCACTTACAAAGTCCACCATGTAAATAGCAAATGGGTCATGGCACGAAACAACTGAATCTTAAAGGGATTTGGAGATGAGACTTTGATCGGTTTAATGCACATTATGCTAAAAACATGCCCATAACTCATTAAGAGAATACGCACAACCCTTTTAGACCATGCACTGGCACCCAAACTGTATTTTCCATCCTTAAAAAAGCAAAAGTGGATTCGGACACGCTCTTAATGTTTTTGCGCAATGCGCTTTAGTCTTTGACCTTAGATCTTTGAAATATAGTCCTATGACTTTCTCCAGAACAAAAAGTATTATAGAAAATACTATGAAAAATGCCTGCTCTGTTAAACATCATTTGGAAATGGAAAATGGATCATTTAGAAATTCACAGGAGGGCTAATACTTTTTAAATTGCTTATCACTATTTAACAAAGTTGTGCCAGTATATTAATCAATACAAGATGTGGGTCCCAAACCCCCCCCCCCCCCCCCCCCCCAAAAAAAAAAAAATTATATATATATATTTTTTTAAAATATCTAGTAAAATGTTATGTACAGTCATCATGTCAAAATAAAAGAATTTAGTTATTATAAATAAGTTATTAAAAAAATATAATGTTTAGAAATGTGTTGAAAAAATCTCTATGTTAAACAGAAATTGGGGGGGAAAATTCAGAATTCAGATTCAAATCAGAATTATTAGCCCCCTTTGAATTTTTTTATTTTTATTTCCCAAATGATGTTTAACAGAGCAATCAAATGTTCACATATATTTTGATAAAAAATATTTTCTTCTGGAGAAATTCTTATTTGTTTTATTTCGGCTAGAATAAAAGCAGTCTTTAATATTTTTAAAAAACATTTTAAGGTCAAAATTACTAGCCCCATTTAAGCTAATTATTTTTTTCAATATTCTTCAGAACAAACCATTATTATACAATAACTAAATTACTACCTAATTACCCTAACCTGCCTAGTTAACCTAATTAACCTAGTTAAGCCTTTCAATGTCACTTTAAGCTGTATAGAAGTGTCTTGAAAAATATCTAGTAAAATATTATTTACTGCCATCATGGCAAAGAAAAAATTAATCAGTTATTAGTTATTTAGTTGTGAGTTACTAAAATGTTTAAAAATGTGTTGAAAAAATATTCTGGGGAAAAGGGGGGCTAATAATTCTGACTTCAACTGTATATATAAATATTTGTATCAATGTATGTATATAAATATGTGTGTGTGTACAGTATGTATGTATGTATGTATGTATGAAATGAAGGGATTTAAGGTTGCAGTCTTCATAGAGACATTCATTTTAAATAAAACATCATAAAACGTCTTAAACTGTAAACTTATAAACTTTTTTTTTTTCCCCCAAAATCAGAGGGCAAATTGTGTCATTCAGTTTTAATGCATTAATTTTCCTGTTAATAATAACCACATTTTCTCTCTTTCTTGCACCTTTTTTCTCAGTGGCTCTATGAATCAGTTTATAGCTGTGCATAACTCTAATGGGGATGTGATCAGCAACATTAAATACTATGATGGTTTTATGGGGCAGAGAATTGGAGCCATCAGCTGCCTGGCCTTCCACCCTTACTGGGTAAGGGAGTTTTCTCTTTAAAGATTGTACCTTTCTTACAATAAACGGTGTTGGGAAAAGCTGCTTTGAATTTTTATACTCTTAAGTTGTACATAAAGTTGTACAGTTCCAGTACTACTGACAAATGTAGCCAACTACACTGAAGCAACTAGGGATGCTCAAAATAACCGATTAACCGTTAACCCAAAGGGGTGCATTTGTAACCGATTAATGTTATTATATTATATATATTATATATTTTATGTATATTATAAAATATTTTTAAAGTTTAGCTGCATAAGGTCAAT
>CAIGQQ010030047.1:252729-286543 GCA_903798035.1 Danio albolineatus | reverse complement strand
TCTCTCTCTCTCTCTCTCTCTCTCTCTCTCTCTCTCTCTCTCTCTCTTCTCCATATGTGGAATGCGATACAACTATCATATCTTTCATGATATCACCATAGCAATTTTATATACTGTATACACAAATCTGTTTTTGTCCTGTTTCTCTTACCTTTAAGTAATTCTACATTTGTACTTCTACAAATTTTAAAAGGTTTAATCCATGCCACACGACAGTTTACATATAAATAATTATTAGTGTTTACTGTAAGCCTACTGTCTAAATATATTATCAAAAAATAAAGCTATAATAGTTATAGGTTTTATTGTGAGGTGACAAACAGACCTGGATCAAATACTGAGAATAACTCGACTTATAGACCGTTTTCTTTTGGATAATTGTGTCACAGTTGAATTACATTTCTTTAAATTAATTCCATTCATGGTTTACACTCAAATATTAGAGACACTGTATAAAAAAACTATTCAATTTTAAAGGTCACTTCTTAGATAGTTGAATTGGACTAGTCTAGTCTACTGACAGTGAAGTTAATACATCCATCAAAACATCAGATAATGAATGGCAGAAATGGTTAGTTCTTGAAGTGTGCTTGTATTTGTTGTTTTGTAACCAATGTATGTAATATATGTATTAATTTTTTTTAAACTGGATTTATTTTTTGTTTGTTTTTCGTGTTCCAATTTTCTTTTCTCTTATTTTTTATTTTTATTTTTTTTATTACTTGTATTTCTTAACCTGGATGCAGTTTCTTTTTTCATCAATATTATGTCAAAGAATTAGAAATTAGAAATAACAGTTGTTCTTCACCATTCCTTGTGACTCTAAATCTGCTGTTGGATTCTCTCCCGTTTAGGACATTATTTTTCATCAAAATGTGGTTTAGCATCTATTGGTTTTATTCATGAGTTTTGTCAGTATATTGCCATCAGATTGATTTTTAGCCCCTTATTGCGGAGCTGAAGGTCTACTCTAGCTTCGTTCGACTGAAAATTACTGCTCTACTTAAATTGCTTTAGGTTGTACCATTTTAAACAAACACATAATAATTTTTTGGGAGGTGGGGGTGGGGATACTGTGGGATGTGTGCTTTATGATTGTAGACTGCTTTTTCAGTGGTTTAAATGATAAAAAGAAGGTATTAAAATAAACAGAAACATAAATGTACAGTACAATTTGCTTATTTGTTTCTGGTGGCTTTGTTTGTTACGTTCATACCTTTATCTGTTTACTCTTAAATATTGGAATATGTTTTATTATTATGTACTTTTGTAGATGAACTGTGTTTGGAAACCTTAGGAATTCATGAACGAAACTGATAAGTTGTCTTTATTTCTCCATCCAATTCATTTTTGCCATCAAGTTCATTTGGCAATGTTCTATCATATAAATAATTTTGGTTTAGATATATAAAATGGGGAAGCAGAGCAAGATGACAGGAGATAAAGTAGATGACAGTTTGAATAGCCAAGCAGAATACACTTTCATTCTCCAGTTTCCCCCACAGTCCAAAGACATGCAGTACATGTGAATTGAATAAGCTAAATTGGCCATAGCGTATGTGTGTTTCCCAGTGATGGGTTGCAGTTGGAAGGGCATCCGCTGTGTAAAACGTGCTGGATAGTTGGTGGTTTATTCCGCTTTGGCGAACCTAGATTATTAAAGGAACTAAGCCGAAAAGAAAATGAGTGAATGAATGAATACACTTTCATTAAGGCAGAGACGTTTTGTGACAGCCATGCTTTGATATCATCCAAACACCCGTGAAAAGATTCAAGTGTATCTATAAAGTTAGGTGCCACAGGAAGTTAAGTTTGCACATCATCAACATACAAAAAAAAGATGTTTGAAAATAATGGACCCTAAAGACAACATTTAGAAAGAAAACAAAACAGGACCTAAGATGGATCCCTGAGGTCCAGGGGGCAGTAGAGGAAGAAGAGTCACAGAGAAAGTACGACCAGTAAGTAAGATCTAAACCAGTGCAGCACTTGTCCCTGAAGGCCAACCTGTTGAGCCAAGCATACCAAGGGGATTTTAGGATATGTGCCTACAACCTTTAAACTAGCTTTCATTAAGCCTTAAATCAAAAACCCAGCAATAATAGAAAAAGTTGTATCTACAGCATGTTGTATTTGAGAATGCGTGAGTGTAGGAACATTACCATGAGTGACACCAGTGTATTTCACATAAGCACACAAAATGCGCTAACACAACAAGTGATGCAAGTGTCTCCCAGCAGGGGGGCCCTTTTGTTACATAGGCTACTGAATTGATGTGTCAGCACACACAGACAGTTTGTTTATAGCACAAAGGAAATTAAATAGGCTGAACATGATTGTCTTGTCAATAGTGTTATCAAGATTTTTTGATGGTTCACTGAAAAGTAATATTTCAATATGTTGTGGATCAACTAAAAATCGCAATCTAAAAAGTATATAATCCAAAATGTATCTAAAAACATTACAAATTGAAATTAAACTTAAATGTTAGGATAGTAGGGGTTATTGCCAGTGTAAGAACAAACTTTTTGTGTTCTCAATATTTCCCCCTTACAAGAGGCACTTGTCAAGGCTGTCCACTCTTATTCGCTCTAGCAATAGAGCCTCTTTCCATAGCTTTGAGAAATTCCCCGCTCTTTTCAGGTATTGTTAGGGGAGGGATAGAACATCGCGTCTCTCTTTATGCTGATGACCTCTTGCTTTGTTTCGAACACTGTCGGCTCAATCTCAGATCTTTTGCTTGTACTTAACACCTTTGGATCCTTTTCTGCAAATAAGCTTAATATAAGTAAAAGTGTTTGCTTTCCAGTAAATAGCTTAGCTGAACAAATTCCAGCTAAGATGCTGCCATTTAATTTATCCTGCATAAAGTTTTTTTACCTGGGGGTAAATATTTTGCATTCCTTCAATCTATTATATCAGCATAATTTCTCTACATTACTCACTCAAGTTAAATCAGATTTGCAACGCTGGGATAAATTACCTCTTACTCTATTTGGTAGAATTCAGTCAGTTAAAATGAATATTTTGCCAAGGTTTTTTTTTTTTTTTTTTTTTCAGACCCTCCCAGTGTTTTTACCAAAATCTTTTTTCAAGCAGTTGGACAGGGCTATTGCTTCCTATATTTGGCAGGAAAGGCCCCCTCGGTTAAGTAAGGTATATCTTCAGAGACACAAAAAAGTTGGGGGTCTCGGACTGCCTAACTTTTTTATTTATTATTGGGGAGCAAACATTAGCAAAATTCATAACTGGTATAATTTCCCCCAAATGGATTGGTGTAAATGAGAAGCACAGTCCTGCTCCAAATCTTCACTGTCGGCCTTAGTGTGTACCCCTCTGACTATTTGCGCCTCTAAGTATACAACAAACCCAGTTGTTTGTTGTTCTCTCAGGATTTGGAGGCAGTTCAGACAACATTTTAAACTGGCTGCAGCTTCTGTTTATGGCCCTATTTGTAATAGTCATCTCTTTCCACCTTCAACATTAGATTCTTCTTTCGCTTTATGGGAAAATAGAGGCCTCATTCATTTTTCTGATTTATTTATTGATGGAGTTTTTGCTAGTTTTTCTATTCTTGGAGAGAAATTTAATATTCCACAGTCTAATTTGTTTCGTTTTTTTTAAGTGCGTAATTTTGTCCGTTCCCATTGTCTTTCATTTCCTAACCTGTCAGAGCCTTCTTTATACGAGAGGTGCTTAATTCAGAATCACAGCTCTATATATAGTTTATACAATCTGATTCTTTCCTATACTTTGCCCTCTCTTTCCAAGTTTAAGCATCAATGGGAGAAAGAATTTAGAGATGGCTTGGATCAGGAATGGTGGGAAATTGCTTCTGAGAGGGTTATTTCCTCTTCTTCCTGTGCCAGACCGAGTCTGATTCAATTTAAGGTTTTCCATAGAATTCATCTAACGAATGTCAATTTAAGTAAGCTATTCCCAGGCGTGGATGTTTGTTGTAATAGGTGCTCTCTGGCTCCTGCTGATCATACCCACATGTTTTTTTCTTGTCCGAAGTTGGACAATTTTTGGAGTACTTTCTTTAATTCTTTTTCTACAATCTTTAATATTTCTCTTGAACCATGTGCTTTGATTGCTATTTTTGGTGGAACAGCTTTGTTGGATAACCTTTCAAACCTTTCAGCCCGCAGACGGATTTTATTACACTGGAAGTCTTCTAAACCTCCTCCCACTGTCTCATGGTTAGAAGATTTGATGTATTTTCTGATGAATTTAAATTTTTTCCTTTCTCTCAAGAAAGATCTCTGCCATTTTTATTAATGTGTGCGTGTATTAGTTATATTTTATGTATATTTATTTAGTTGCTTCGACAATTCCTGTAGGTGCTAATGTTGTGTGTGTGTGTGTGTGTGTGTCTCCTCCTTGGGGGTGGGATGGGGGACTGAGGGTTTTTGAATGTTCTTGTTTACGCTTAGTTATTGTTTAAAAAAAAAAGTAAATTATTGATATTGTGTTTTTTTTTTGTAGACTGCACAAAAACAAATAATAATAATAAAAACATTTAAAAAAGGATACTAGGGGTTTCAATATTATTTCAGCAGAAGAATAAAATAAATGACTCAAAAATCTCACTAAAATTATAATAAAATAAATTCGTCATTTGTGAGCAATTATCTCCCGCAAATAATTTTTTTCATAGTTTTGTTTCTGTTCAGTTTTTTGCTTTTTCAAAACATCGTTGTCTCCTTTAAATTATTAATGTTTAAAATATTTTACATATAGATTTAGTGCCCAGTTTCAGTGTACTTTGTTTTCTTTTTTCACAATATGCACGTAAAGCAGCAGAACATAAGTGAAAAAGCAGTCAAACGTTCTAGCTAATTCATCGAAATTCAATATATCCTAAAATACTAAGGTATAAACACACCACATCAAGCAATCTGCCTGTGTGATGTTTATTTTTTTTATTTTTAAATGTAAAAGAAAGTTGGTTTTAAAATATATTATGTATTTATAATATTAATTCAGAAATGTGTGACATGGTGGCTCAGTGGTTAGCACTGTGGCCTCACAGCAAGAAGGTCATTGGTTTGTGTCCCAGCTGGGCTACAATCCAAAGACATGCAGTATAGGTGAATTGGGTAAACAAAATTGGCCATTGTGTATGAGTGTGTGTGTGAATGCGAGAGTGCGCATATGTGTTTTACAATACTGGGTTGTGGCTGGAAAAACATCAGTTGCGTGAAACATTCTGGAATAGTTATTGGATTATCCATTTAAAGGTAACAATCTAATTGATGTTCAAAAAATAAAAAAATAAAGCTAATCAAAAGATAAAACTTGCATTATTGAACAGTAGATCACTGTCATCTAAAACTCTTTTTATTAATGATTTGATAACTGATCTAAAGCTAGATGCACTCTGTCTATCAGAAACCTGGATAAAACCAGATGATTACATGCCCCTAAATGAGTCTTCACCTGAAGCATATCATTATAAACAAGAGCCGCGTCTTAAAGGCAAAGGTGGAGGCGTGGGAATAATACACATAATCTTTTTAGTGTTACTCAGCGATCTGACTTCAAGTATAATTCATTTGAAGTAATAGTGTTGTATATTTCAGTGTGCAATTTAAACAATACATTTCAATCTAAATTTGTATTGGCAACTGTATATAGGCCTCCAGGGCACCATACCGACTTTACAAAAGAATTTGCTGATTTCTTATCTGAAATAGCTCTGGCCACAGATAAATTTATAATTGTTGGTGATTTTAATATTCATATAGATAATGAAAAAGATGCTTTAACGCTGGCCTTCTTAGACATACAAAATCAACTCCTATTCACAAAAATGGTAGGACGATCACCGCTAGCACTAAAGATGATTTTGTTAGTAACCTACCTGATCTTTCTAATCTCCATAACATTCCAGGCAGCCTAGAAGAGCTTGACGCTGCAACTGAATCTATTAATTTTGACCTTTCTAGCACGTTAGATATAGTCGCTCTGTTACACTTCAAAAAGATTAGAGAAAAAAAATCTGTCGCCATGGCACAATGAGCACACATGTGTCTTAAAGAAAGCAGCCCGGAAAATGCAGCGTAGATGGAAGAAATCAAAACTAGAGGTTTTTCATCTGGCCTGGAAAGAAAGTTCGCTTAACTTTAGAAAAGCTTTAACGTCTGCCAGATCTGCTTATTTTTCAACTTTAATAGAAGAAAATAAACACAACCCTAGGGTCCTGTTTACCACAGCCAATCTAACTAAAAATAAAGCATCAACATGTATTTATCATCATAGTAATAATGAGTTTATGAACTTCTTCACATGCAAGATTGATGATATCAGAGATAAAATAAGCATCATCAATCTGCCTCCTACAGCATTGTCCCAATTAGACCACTGTAGACCGTTAATGGATAAACTTCAAAATTTTTCAACAGTAGGTGAGGAAGATTTATCTAAACTGATAAATTCGTCCAAATCAACAATGTCTATGCTACATCCGATACCAACCAAATTATTAAAACAATTGTTTTCAGAAGTTTCTGAACCTGTTCTTAACATTTTAAATTCATCCCTACTCCTAGGATACGTTCCTAAAACTTTTAAACTAGCTGTCATTAAGCCTCTTATTAAAAAAACACAGCTTGATTCCACAGAACTAGCAAATTATAGACCGATTTCAAACCTTTTTTATCAAAGATACTAGAAAAAAACGTATCTGCTCAACTTTGTTCCTTCCTACAAAGAAACAATATTTATGAAAAATTTCAATCTGGATTTAGAGCATTTCATAGCACAGAAACCGCACTTCTAAGAGTTACAAATGACCTCCTTCTGTTGCCCGACCATGGGTGCATTTCTCTCTTTGTGCTATTGGACCTCAGTGCTGCATTTGCAATCAATTATAATATTCTCCTTGATAGGCTTAAAAATTATGTTGGTATTACAGGAACTGCATTGGCCTGGTTCAGGTCTTATCTATCTGAACGTTATCAATTTGTATCAGTTAATGAAGAGATGTCATACAGATCAAAAGTACACTGTGGGGTACCACAAGGCTCAGTTCTTGGTCCCATACTTTTCAAACTATATATGCTACCGCTACGTGATATCATAAAAAACATGGAGTTAGCTTCCATTGTTTTGCTGATGATACACAATTGTATATCTCTCCTCAACCTGATCAGTTGTTTGAATTTACTAAATTAACATATTGTGTAGCTCAGGGGTGTCCAAACTACGGCCCGCGGGCCATCTGCGGCCCACAATCAGTTTAGTGGCGGCCCGTGAGGCTTTTTATAAATATTAATAGAATCTGGCCGATGTACAAAAATGAACGTAATTCCATAAATAACCACCGGGTGTCGCTATCACATGCCTTCAATTAGGCAGCATTTTCTGTTATGACATAAAACGAATCGACCAAACTGAGGGAAACATAATTGATAACCACGTTTTGGTGAGCCATGGCACAACCAAGAAAAAGTAAAATCAAAAGCACAACATCACTGTTCATATTAACAGAGTTTATGGTGAGTAAAATATATATTATGATTTTAAAATGTAGAAAATAATTCCATAATAATACCACGCGCACACACACATACACACACACACATATATGCGTGTCTGTGAAATTGTAAAATTTGGCCCACGACCACGTTTTGTTTTTTGCATCTGGCCCTCGGCCCAAAACTTTGGACACCCCTGGTATTAAAAATTGGATGACTAATAACTTCTTATTACTAATTTCAGATAAAACTGAGGCCTTGCTTATTGTTCCCAAAGACCTCACACGCAAAAACCTAGAGCACTGTCTAACCCTTGATGCATTCTTAGTTCAGTCCTCATCTTCAGTCAAAAATTTGGGGGTGATTTTTGATTTCAAGCATATGTAAAACTGCATTTTTTTCATCTTAAAAATGTTGCCAAACTTCGACATATGCTATCAATGTCTGATGCGGAAATGCTCATTCATGCTTTCATGATGTCTCGATTAGATTATTGTGATGCATTACTAGGTGGCTGCCCTGTTGTCCTAATTAACAAACATCAGCTAGTTCAAAATGCAGCCGCTAGAGTGTTTTCTAGAACAAAGTAATATGATCGTCTTACTACAGTTCTTTCAGCATTGCATTGGCTCCCTATTAAATATCGTATACATTTTAAAATTTTACTGACTACCTACAAAGGCCTGAACGGCTTAGCTCCCCAGTATTTGAGGGAGCTCCTGGTTTATCATAGCCCATCACGTCCCCTACGCTCAATTAATTCTGGACAATTGATTATCCCCAGAATATCAAAATCAACTGTAGGCGGTAGGTCTTTCTCTTATCTGGCACCTAAACTCTGGAACAGCCTTCCTGGCACAGTTCAGGATGCAGACACACTCTGTCAGTTTAAATCTAGATTAAAGACACATCTCTTTGCATTAGCATACACATAAAACACAAATGCTTTGCAATCCAAATCCTCTAAAGGATTGTTCGTCTGCATTATTTAGGGCAACCGGAGCTGGTAACACTTCCTAAAAGACATTATAATTTGAATGGCATCTGCGCTTATGTTAGTCTGTTTTTTATTATTCCCGAGGTTTCTATAATCCTGGACCAGGCCGTATCCTGAGCAGCTGCTGTGGTGGTCATGGAGGATTGAAGAGCATGAGACCGATCCCTGTAAGACCTCAGTGACAGTTGAGTCCTCGCATTGTTCCCGAAGGGCCAGCCTGTTCACCAGCCGGTGACCCACCTGCAGTTTCTCTGTGATGGACGTCCAGCGTTCTCCAGCCTCCAGCGCCTAGACTGCAGCTCTGCACAAGACATCTGGCCATAGGAGAAATGGTTGTGCCCAACTGAGCCTGGTTTCTCTCTAGGTTTTTTAATTCTTCACTTTCGCGAATTGTTGATGTTTTTTCCTTGCCGCTGTCGCCTCTGGCTTGCATGGTTTGGGACTCGTAGGGCTGCGCATCGATGGATTAATCTTCAGTGTTTGGACTCTCAGAAGTGAATATTAAACCAAGCTGAATTGAACTAAACTGAACTTTTTTTTAAAAAAAATGTATAATGCATGTGAAGCTGCTTTGACACAATCTACATTGTAAAAGCGCTATACAAACAAAGATGAATTGAATTTAATCATTCCGCTGGTACACACAGCTGATCAGTATCAATTATCTCAATAATCATGGATCATACATTAAATCAAAATACAACAAAATTGCACAAATTGTGTAAATTGCGAAAAAATGATGAGTAATAAGGATTACATGAATAAAAAACAGATAATGAAACCTCAAGCAATGCAACTAGGTGCAGATTATTTCTCATTGCGAAGTGCAAATTTAAGGTTTGTAAAGTCAGCATGATTATCATAGCGCCCTTCTCTGGTTGTTTGGTCATCCTTGACGGTCAATATTTTACCTCCTGAAATTTGGAGAAATGTGTAAAGTTAACCTTAAGGTCATGAGACCCTTGTAGTGATCAGCGGTAAAGCCAGGAAGTTATGGAAATTAATTTCCAATATAAACAAATACTGCAGAGTTAACACTAAACTCTGGTCCTTTTCTTAAGTTTATCAGAAAGTGGCAACTGAGACAGTGACCATGTGTCTTTTGTTTATCTAAAGGACAAAGTTGTTAAGAGCCCAGAACTTGCAAAACAGCTTCTTGATCCAATCAACATTCTACATCGTCTCAGACACAAAGAAACACGAGGACCACATAACTCAGTCATGTTTTATGGGTTTGTGTGTTCCTTCTGTATATTATGTGTCATGCCTTGTGTGTTGTCATGTGCGAGGGTGTGTGCTTGTTTACCTTTTTGTGTTGACGGCGTGCTTTCGAATCAGCTGACTTTAACAGTTGACTTAATCATCCTCCAGCTGATTCCTGTTTCACTGGCTATATATTTAAGCATGTGGTTACTGCTGGTTATCAGTCCGTTGTTTATCCTTGTTCCAGTCTGTTGTCTCTCAGGATTCTTTGCAGTCTGTTCGTCAGTTGACATCTTCGTTTGGGCCAGTGGGCTCTCTTTTGTTTTTAATGTTTCTTTGTCTCCGGAACAGCCAGTTTTATCCTTACTTATTTTTCTATTTTTCATTAAACACTTGCAATTGGATCCTCTCTGTCTGGTGTCGTGACGGAATGGACTGATCAAACATGGATCCAGCAAGTATTCCTGGCCTGGCTGAGTTTGTTTCACAACCTACCACACGCATGGACAGACAGGATGAACAGATGACCACCACCAGTCATGCCTGTTGCAGCTAACATTAGTCCACCTGTTGTGTCGGTCCCTGATTAAGCTGCTAGATCTTCCGACCCTCACCTCCCACCTCTGACCTTCTACTTCAGAGAACCTGAGTTGTGTTGTGCCTTTTTAGCTATGTGCTTGCTCTGCTTTTCCTTGCAGCCTTCCTTGTTTTCCACAGAGGAATCGAAAGTGGCGTGTGTCATCATGCTTCTCCCTTTTTATAAGTTGTTTACATTTTAAGGCTTTTTATTTAAAAAACAAATGTTACTCACATACTGTTTGCTATGGAATGCAAAAGCTCAATATCTCAACATCATTCAGAACGCAGACAGAACCTTATAATTCCAAGGTGACTAATTGGAGGCAGGAATCAATAATTTCTTGGAGCTGTCATGCTACGTGTTTGTTGTCTGCCTGTTCTTCCGTGTCTCCTTCTGTTTTTCAGGAAAAACACATGGACCTGTCAAACATGCCCTGTGAGTACTCGGACCTGAAGAGAGCATTCAGTAAGTCTCGAACTGCTCCTCTGCCTCCGCATCGTCCCTATGACTGTGCTATAGAGTTATTGCCAGGTACATCTCCATCTAAAGGCAAACTTTATTCGCTCTCCGCTCCAGAGAGAGAGGCCATGAAGAATATATTTCTGATTCTCTAGCAGCTAAGATCACCTGCCCTTCTTCATCGCCTGCAGGGGCGTTTTTTTTTTTTTTGTGAAATAGAAAGATGGCTCTCGCCATCCTTGTATAGACTACCGTGGGCTGAATGCTGTCACGATGAAGAATACTTATCCTTTGCTGCTGATGTCTTCTGCCCTCGAACGTCTGCAGGGGGCGTCCTTTTTCACAAAACTAGATCTCCGCAACGTGTAGCATTTGGTCCATATTCGAGAAGGCGAAGACTGCTTTTAATACCCCCAGGGGGCACTTCTAATATTGCGTTCCTTCTTTCGGTCTGTCCAACGTCCCTGCAGTCTTCCAAGCACTCGTAAATGATGTGTTGAGAGATATGATAGATCACTTCATTTATGTTTACCTGGATGATATACTGATATTTTCCTATTCTCTCCTGGAACATATTCAACACGTCAGGTGAGTGCTTCAGAGGTTGATAGAGAATGGGCTTTATGCCAAGGTGGAAAAATGCATATTTCAGGCACAGTCTGTTCCTTTTCTGGGACATAATATGTCGGTCGAGGGGAGGCACATGGATCCAGAGAAAGTTCAGGCTGTGGTAGATTGGCCAACCCCAGACTACCGCAAGGCCTTGCAGAGGTTTCTTGGTTTTGTCAATTTTTACTGGCGTTTCATTCGCAACTTCAGCCAGCTCGCCATGCCTCTGACTGCCTTAACCTCCATCAGGACTCCGTTCCGGTGGTCCAATGCAGCGCAAGTTACGTTTGACCAACTGAAAAGCTGCTTTGTTTCAGCTCCGATTCTCATTGCCCCTGACCCATCACGACAGTTCGAGGTGGAGGTTGACGCATCAGAGGTGGGGGTCAGTGCTATACTGTCCCAGCACTCTTCCTTGCACAGTAAGATGTATCCCTGTGCATATTTTTCACATCGTCTAAACAATGCAGAACGAATATTGGTAATAGAGAGCTGCTGGCTGTCAAGCTTGCGTTGGAAGACTGGTGTCATTGGCTAGAGGGTTCCTTTTTTCGTTTGGACCGATCATAAAAATCTGGAGTACATCCAATCCGCCAAAAGATTGAATTCTAGGCAGGCACAGAGAGCTTTATTATTCGGACGTTTTGATTTTTCCATCTCGTACCGACCAGGTTCTAACAATGTTAAGCATGTCCCGAATTTTTGATCACTCCGAGCATGCATCATCTCCTGAATCCATCGTGCCATGCAGACTATTTATCCCTGCCGTCACCTGGGAGATCGAGGTCAAGGGTCCACATGGCCTTAGAAGGGGTAACCCCTCCGCCTGGATGCCCACCGTGTCATTTATTTGTGCCAGAGGATATATTGTCTGATGTCATCTGTTTCAAGTTTCCTTCCAAGTTTGTCTGTCATCCAGGGGTGAGTCACACCTTGTCTCTAATTAAACAACGATATTGGTGGCCAGTTATGGCTCGTGATATAAGGGATCTTGTGTTGGCTTGCTCAGTTTCCGCTGTTTCTAAGACTTCAGCCGCTGTCAGTGCCATTGAGACCCTGGTTCCATATTGCACTACATTTCATCACAGGTCTTCCACCCTTCAACGGGAATACATGATTTTGACCGTAGTGGACCAGTTTTCGAAAGCCCCTCACTTTATCACTCTGCCCAAATTACCATCAGCCAGAGAGATAGCGGCTGCTGTCATTGATCATGTCTTTCGCATCCATGGCCTCCCGACAGACGTGGTTTCTTACAGGAGGCCTCAGTTCATCTCTAAATTTTGCAGAGAGTTTTGTCATTTACTGGGGGCGACTATTAGTCTTTCTTCTGGTTTCCACCCTAAGAACAACGTTCAAATAGAAAGAGCCAACCAAGATCTTGAACGCATGTTACAATGTTTAGTGTCTCCAAATCCATCCTCCTGGAGCCAGCAGCTCTCATGGGTGGGGTACGCACATAACTCATTACCAGTGTCTGCCACGGGCCTCTCTCCATTTGAGTGTAGTCTAGGGTACCAGCCACCTGCTTTTCCCAGCCTGAAATCTGAAGTCACGGTTCCCTCTGTCCACGCCTTTGTCCAGAGGTGTCAACACACTTATAACAGGGCCAGACAGACCCTCCTTCAAGTGGGTTCACGCAACAAGGCTAAAGCCGATAGCCACCGGTCTAAGCCTCCTGTTTACGTCGTCGGTCAAAAAGTGTGGCTTGCATATAGAAATATCCCTCTCCGCACCGTATGTAATAAACTTGCACCCAAATTCATTGGCCCGATTTCTGTAATCAAAATCATTAGTCAGGTGGCAGTCCGCCTCAAACTTTGTCCAGCGTTCCATGTCTCTAAACTAAAGCCCGTTTTTCATATGGCCCTTTATTGTCGTGTGCAAGGGTCTGTGCTTGTTTACCTTTTTTTTGTTGACGGTTTCATTTTCCACTGTCATCTGAGAACGGTCCGGCACGATAGTGGAAAAGTAGCTAATCATCCTCCAGCTGATTCCTCTTTCACTGGCTATATATTTCAGCATGTGGTTACTTCTGGTTATCAGTCCGTTGTTTGTCCTTGCTCCTGTCTGTTGTCTCTCAGGATTCTTTACAGTCTGTTCATCGGTTTACATCTTTGTTTGGGCCAGTGGGCTCTCTTTTTGAATGTTTTGTTGTCTCCGGAACAGCCAGTTGTATCCTTTGATACTAATTTTTCTATTTTTCATTAATTACTCTTTCAATTGGATCCTGTCTGTCTGGTATCTTGACAACCTCCATCTCACAAAAGAGACACAAATGGAATGTTTCACTTCATATAAAGTTGAAGTCAGAATTATTTTCCCCCCTTTTATTATTTTTTTTCTTTTTTAAATGTTTCCCAAATGATGTTTAACAGAGCAAGGAAATTTTCACTGTATGTCTGATAATATTTTTTTTCTGGAGAAAGCTTTATTTGTTTTGTTTTTTCGGCTAGAATAAAAGCAGTTTTTAATTTTTTAAAAAACATTTTAAGGTTAAAATTAAGCTTTAAGCTATTTTTTCAATAGTCTACAGAACAAACCATTGTTATACAATAACTTGCCAAATTACACTAACCTACGTAGTTAGCCTAATTAACCTAGTTAAGCCTTTAAATGTCACTTTAAGCTGTATAGAAGTGTCTTGAAAAATATCTAGTAAAATATTGTGTACTGTCATCATGGCAAAAATAAAATAAATCAGTTATTAGAAATTAGTTATTAAAACTATTGTGTTTTAGAAATGTTCTCT
Organism: Danio albolineatus; assembly: GCA_903798035.1. Classification (NCBI taxonomy): domain Eukaryota; kingdom Metazoa; phylum Chordata; class Actinopteri; order Cypriniformes; family Danionidae; genus Danio; species Danio albolineatus. The sequence goes on along the minus strand of CAIGQQ010030047.1, from coordinate 272,462 downwards.
CTGCTAAACAGAAATTGGGGAAAAATTAAACAGGGAGGCTAATAAATTAGGGGGGCTAATAATTCTGACTTCAACTGTACCTGTAGATTCAAATGATAATGTATATATTTAATAAGCACTGGTTGAAATACTCCACTGTATGAAACTTTGCTTAATAATGTTTATATATGAATGCTTAGATAAAGATCAACATTACATCATGTTTAGACTTTAAATATTGGAAACAATGCCATGGGTAAGTTAAGTGTGGTTTGGAAAGTGAATAATGCATAGGAAAATATTTAAGACTCTTAAATATTATAACAGTTAAACTGTGGACTTTGACTATGCAAATGCCGGTCACACTATGGATGACACCTTCCAGTGACCAACTCGCAGGATCATCCAATTACAATGCTGGATTTGAAAGACAACATCTTTCAATTCCGCCTTCCAGAGGAAAGGATTAAAAACATTCTCCCAAAGAAGGAAAAAGGTGTGTTGTAAGCAGAGAGTGGTGTGGGAAGGAGGAGAGTGGTATGAGTGGTATCGAAAGTGGTGTTGTAACTAAGAAAGTAACTCAGAGGAAAACAGGAAGAGAAGTGAAGGAAGGCCCGACGCACAAGGCTATCCGAATTGCTCAAAGTATTTGGTAATTGGATTCACAGTGCTTTTTACAAGGCGTCTGAAACCACCTCCAGAAATCTGCATGTCCCAGATTTCCAGGAACTCATGCTTCAAGACATGCAAGAAGATCCAACTTCTTCCAACCACTGCATCAACGGCAGAAACAACCATCTCTGGAAATCTCCTGTTCTGTGTGTTCCAGAATCTACAGATTTCTTCTTCTCAAAGCTCAAGAGAGCTAAGTCTGCTCATTCCATGCTTCAAGACCTGCAAAAAGATCCAACATCTTCCAACCACTGCATCAAAGGCAGAAACAAAAATATACCACTTTCCAACCCTCTAAGAGAGACTTTGGCATTGTGTGTTTCAGTATAAAATATTCTAATTAATTAGATATTCATTCGTTGATTGTCTTTTTTTGGCTTATTCCCTTTATTAATCTGGGGTCGCCACAGCGGAATGAACCACCAACTTATTCAGCATATGTTTTACACAGCGGATGGCCTTCCAGCTGCAACCCATCTCTGGGAAATATCCATGCACACTCATTCACATTCATACACTACTGTAAGGGTCCATTCATTAGTCCGATGACGGAGCTAACAGTATGGGTGAAGGTAAATTCGTGTAAGCCTTTTAGCACATGTGAAAAGAAATATTTTTAATTATGAAAACATATTTTGATTCGCTTTTATCTCCGAATTTAATCTGACTCCAATTCATTATAATTTAGATATCCATTCATCCAATTCAAGCCGATTACCTTATAGGTTATGATTTGGTCTAATTTAGATTGATTAACCTAATAAATCCTTATTTTCAAGTAATGGTTCATTGCTTACCCGAAGTCGCTTAGAGTCAGCATGCTGGCCAGCTACATCTGCTCACGGACACATCCTCGCCGGTTCTGGTTCTTAGATAGAGGATATAACTGTAAACTAATTTCCTTTAAGTAATAATAGGCCGCCCCATGCTTGCTCATACATAAAGAAAGTTTGATTTAGCCACTAGATTATAACATACTAAGTCAGTAGATTCAGTCAGAAATCAGCAGGTCTTAAATGTTGTGCTAGAAGGCTTCATCCATTTAGCCTGGACTGTATGACAAAATCCCGGTCGTCGGTTGCGGAAACTCCAGCCTAAGACAATCTACTAGATTCAAATGATTTCAGGAGATATTTAGTTAAACAAAAGTCTTTACATTTATTTGTCAGGCAAATATTTTCAATTCCAATTCACATAATTGCACAAGATAAGCCAATTCAAATTGTACAACATCAATTTCTCCAAGATAGATTAAGAGTGATTACCTGACTATGTAAAAATACGTTGTAGTGTCTGAGTTCTGATTGAGAGCTCCAGAAACTCAAACACTACAACGGGGTCCATCAGTGACTGAATCCCCATGGCCTAAACAACATCGATACCTTATATACCCAACAGGGCGTCACAGTGACCCTTGCCTAGTGTATTTGATGTGTTAATCATCTCTGGAGGGGGGAGCATCTGGCAGAGATTTTATCAAAGTCAAAACCCAAATAACCAAATACAAGTGAAATATCACAGTGACATTAAGACCACTTTACCAATCACACAGAGACATTTAAAATGATACCAAACATGACAAGCTAACGTTTGTAAGTTTAGCAAATACACCACATATTTCATTTCACCATAGAAACCTGAATTCTGGTCATCCTTGAGTGACCTTTCAATACCCTGGTCGTATAACTAGGGAGGGCCAAAGGGTGTGAGGGCAGATGGTGAGACAACAACTTTCTCGTGATCCTTGAAGAAGATTAGAGAGTTTATAGTTTTATTGCCTGACCATTCCCGTGGTCCTCTCTCGTGGAATTCCATAATAATTCTCAGGGTATAATTATTATGGAGAGATATATCCATCCTTACACTACGGACAATTTAGCTCACCCAATTCACCTATACCACACGTCTTTGGACTGTGGGGGAATTCAGAGCTCCCGGAGGAAACCCACGCAACCACAGTGAGAACATGCAAACTCCGCACAGCCAACTGACCCAGCCAAGGCTCGAACCAGCAACCTTATTGTTGTGAGGCGATCGTGCTACCCACTACGCCACCGTGGCGCCCTTAATTGGATGTTTTTATCTGATTATCTGATATTTTATCTGACAGTTCTTTTATATTTTAGAATAAGTTTTGTTTACACTTTGTTTTGATGGTCCGTTTGTTGAATTTAAGTTACATTGCAAATGATTCTCAATAGATTATAAGTAGACTGTTAGCTTGGGGTTAGGGGTATGTTTAGTGTAAGTTTACGTGCACTTGCAAAGTTTCTTATAGTCTGTTAAATGTCTGTTGAATGTCTGTATCAGCAGATATTAAACAGACAGTCTACTAATACTCAAATGGACCATCAAAATAAAGTGTTGGCTAAGTTTTACCTTACCTCAACCTAATTACCTTCATGACTCGCCTATACACTTCATTTACTGTACATTTGGTAATTTTAGTTACCCTCGTTTGTGTATTTTTGTTAATGAATACACATTAATTACAATTGTGTCTTCCTTGTGTTGATAAAACAATAAAAGGCTCTACACTTCAGACGATCTCATTATCCTACAGATTTGGCCAGATAATAAACTCCTCGTTTATATATTTTATTAACAATATTTTATTGTTAATTATTTTGACAGTGGTAAGCTGTCTGGTGTCCCATTTATAAGGAGTTATTTATCTGTTATTTCTATGTGAATTGGTACCCTCGTGTAAGCCTAAAATATCAATATTAATCTTTTTTTTAACTGTGTTTTTATTAAAGCTTTTGTAAACAGTTCACAAATAACATTTACTTAGAATGTTTACAATCACAAAAAAACAACAAGAAAACTAGATACTAGATAAATAATAGTGACAGCTTAAAAAAAATAAAAAAAAATAAAAAGAGGGAAAAGAAAAGTAAATAAATAAATAAATAAACTACAATATAAAGGCAATAACTACAACAAAGCCCCTGAAAGCAATTCAAAAATCAAGTAAGTAGGTTTCGATTAATGCCCAGTTCTGTTGGAAAAGGTCTGATTTCAACTGCAAATCTGCAGTCATTTTCTCAAATTGCAGTCCTTTCTCAATACTCTGTCTCAGCCTCTGTGTCCATTCTGTCAAAGTGGGTTGGCAGGTCTTCACCCAGTTCACTGTAATTGTCTTCCTAGCTGTTATTAATAATACATGTAGTGCAAATAGGTGAGACTTACTGAACTGATCAGGGGGGAAGCCATCAATCAAAAAAATACTGGGTGCATTGGTATGTTATTGTCATGGATTGGTCAGGCACTCAGTCACAGCAAGCACCTTCACCTGAGTTTTAATCACACACAGCTGTCTCCCATCACCGAGCACTCCATAAGAACACACTCCTCACAGCATTCAGTGTCCGGGCTCGTTGCTACGAAGCGGACTCTGAGTGTTCACTCTCCTGGCAACACTCACGTTATCCATCTCCAAGTACTTACCTATTCTCTGCTTATTCCTAGTTGTTCCTGTCTTCCGTGTATCCAGTCTAGTGGTGTCTTCGTCGTCCATATGTTCTCCGTTGAGTCATCTGGTGTGTGCTGTCCGTCTTCCCATCGTGTTCCATTCACTCTGCAAAGGAAAAAGACTGTAATACTCCAGCTCCATCACCATCACTACCTTCGTTCCCCGTTGTGTTCATTGTTGTCACAATAAACTGTTAAACTTTGCACTTACCCTGTTTGTCTGTCTGCTTCATAACAGAAGCCCGGACCACAACCGTTTGACAACATGAGCACTCCCGATCACTTCCAAGAGCTGGTGGACACTTTGAAGAGAATTCTGATGCCATCAGCTCCACTTCCTGACGCACCACCAGCACCGAGACCTACTCAGGCAGGGGGGAGGAGTGCAATGGATTTCTATTACAATGTTCCCTTGTATTTAACATGCAACCTGCTTTTTATCCCACAGATCGTTCCAAAATCGCATATATCATTTCACTTCTCTCTGGACCGGCTCTTCGGTGGGCAGAAACCATTTGGAATCAAACCGGGCCGGTAACGAACTCTATCCAAGCATTCACTGAGTATTTCAAGGAGGTCTTTGGCCATTCAGACAGAGAAGTAGTGGCTGGAGAGCAACTATACTATCTCAAACAAGGTACCATGTCCACACAGGACTATGCCCTTCGCTTTCAGACCTTGGCAGCCGCCAGTGGATGGAACGAGCGATCTGTCCTCACTACACACCGGCTCGGTTTGGAGTCCTAAACTTCGAGTACACCTTGCAGCACTGGTTGATACTATGGGCTTGGAAAAGTTTATTCAACTCCCTTTCTGATGTTCTGATCGTCTAAAGACCTGCCAATTGGATCCTGAGCCAATACCTCAAGCACTCCTCCGTTCGTCTGAGTCAGTAGCCCCTCCAGAACCTGACCCCATGATCATCGAATCTGGTAGACTAACAGCCGCCGAGCAACAGAGGAGGCTGACCCGGGGTCTATGCCTATACTGTGGTGCCAACGGACATGTCCAGCTAAATTGTCCACTCCGTCCCGTACGTTACTCGGTGACTGTGTTCAGTTTAGAGATAGAAAAGATGCATCCGCTCACTACAACTGTTCAGTTAACTACTCCTTTGGTCTCTGTTACAGTCACCGCGGTTATCGACTCCGGGTCAGCTGGGAATTTCATCTCCAATGCCCTCTGTCGCCAACTCCAACTCAGCACTGAAGCCTCGGTGCATGTCTACCAGATCCAACCCATAACCAACAATATTCATTACCAGGCACATATCCATCGGAGATGTGAATCCATTCACCTCCAAGAAGGACTGTTGCATAAAGAATACATTCAATTCTTGGTTCTGGAGGGTGCAAACATGGATGTCATCCTAGGGCGCCCGTGGCTGGTGAAGCATGATCCCATCCTCTCTTGGGGCACAGGAGAGATTAGAAGATGGGGTGAAGGATGCACACCAGATTGTTTTCCCAACCTTCCTCTTCGGATTCGTAAACCCCTTTCTGTCTACGCCACGTCCGTTGAAAGTCCAGTCGACAAGCAATCTGTTCATATTCCTGTAATCTACTCTCCTTTCAAGGACGTTTTTTGCCCCAAGAGAGCTTCCCAGCTACCTCCACATCGGCCATGGGACTGTGCCATCGACCAAGTTCCAGATGCTCAGTTGCCTAAAGGGACAATCTACCTGTTGTCGCTTCCGGAGACTAAGGCCATGGAGGAGTACATCCAAGAGGCTCTGAGTCAGGGGTACATTCGTCATTCCACATCACCCGCAGCATCCAGTTTTTTCTTTGTGGCCAAGAAGGATGGAGGGCTGCAGCCATGTATTGATTACCGAATCCTGAACCAGAGCACCTTTAAATTTCGTTATCCACTTCCTCGTCCCTGCGGCCCTGGAACAATTAAGATCAGCCAAGATATTCACCAAGTTGGACCTCCGCAGTGCTTACAATCTGGTAAGAATATGTGAGGGGGACCAGTGGAAAATGGCTTTTGTGACCCCTACTGGTCACTATGAGTACCAGGTCATGCCCTATGTCCTGGTCAACTCCCCCTCCGTGTTACAAAACTTCATTCATGAAGTCCTCCGGGAGTTTCTACACCACTTTGTCATCGTCTACATAGATGATATCCTCATCTACTCCCGGAGTGAGGCAGAACATCGCCACCACGTTGCGGAGGTCCTTCAAACTTTGAGAGAACATCGTCTTTACCTGAAATCTGAAAAATGCTCCTTCCATCAACCATCTGTCCAGTTCCTAGGGTATATCATAGATCAATCAGGTGTCCATATGGATGAGGGGAAGGTGAACTCTGTAGTTTCCTGGCCAGAACTCACCACAATTAAAGAACTCCAACGATTCCACGGATTCGCTAATTTCTATCGATGATTCATCCAGAATTACAGTCTTGTCACCACTCCACTCACCAACCTCCTGAAGAACAAGCCAAAGAAATTAGTCTGGTCTCCCGAAGCAGCCGCAGCCTTCCATAACCTCAAGGAGGCGTTCACCAAAGCTCCACTCCAGACTCATCCTGACCCAGATCTCCCCTTCATTCTTGAAGTAGATGCATCCACCACGGGAGTAGGAGCAGTACTCTCGCAGTATCACGGCACACCATCATTACTCCATCCATGGGCCTATTTCTCCTGGAAGTTGAGCCCGGCGGAGCAGAACTACGACATCGGCGATCGAGAGCTCCTCGCCATCAAGCTTGCGCTAGAGGAGTGGCGTCATTGGTTGGAGGGAGCCAAACATCCTTTTCAAGTGATTACAGACCATAAAAACTTGCAATACCTCAAAGAAGCTAAAAGACTTTGTCCTCGTCAGGCCAGATGGTCACTATTCTTCTCCAGATTTCATTTCTCCATCTCCTATCAACCAGGATCCAAGAACCTCCGAGCAGATGCCTTATCAAGAATGCATGACCATCAAGAAACAGTTGAAATTCCAGCAAAGATCCTGCCTGACCATATCACAATATGTCCAATTGAATGGTCTGCTCCTCCAGCCGTCGTCACTCCTGAACCCCGGCCTCCGCCGGGTTGCCCACCAAATAGGCAGTTTGTACCAGCGGAACAACGGGTAGAAATCATTCACTCCGTCCATTCCTCCTTGGGCACTGGGCATCCCGGGACCAACAATACCCTCTCGCTGCTATCCCAAGGCTTTTGGTGGCCGAACATGGCAAGGGATGTGAGAAGGTTCGTCCAAGGATGCAAGGAATGTGCATTATCCAAAAGCCCTCATCACCTACCTGCCGGAAAACTCCATCCCTTGCCAGTCCCGAATCGTCCCTGGTCACATCTAGGAGTGGACTTTATAACAGGTCAACCCCGTCACCTATAAACTTCAACTCCCTCCACAATATAGAATCCACCCCACGTTCCACGTCTCACTCCTCAAATCATTTCACGAAACTGTCATTCCCCCCACAGAGCCTGGCCATGAAGAGGAACCCCCTCCCCCACTGATGCTGGAAGAAGGGTCCATCTACAGCGTGAAGGACATTCTGCGGTCCCGACGTCGTGGTGGTCAGCTCGAATATCTTGTCGACTGGGAGGGATATGGACCAGAAGAAAGATCATGGGTTTCCAGAGCCGACATCCTAGATCCCGCACTCATGGAGGAATTCCACTCCAATCACCCCGAGTTCCCAGCACCTCGTGGAAGAGGTAGACCACCACGACGTCGAATGTTCAGGCCCTCAGGAGCGGGGCCTGGGGAGGGGGGTAATGTCACTGATTGGTCATGCTCTCCCAGCAATCACAGCGAGCACCTTCACCTGAGTTTTAATCACACACAGCTGTCTCCCATCACCGAGCACTCCATAAGAACACACTCCTCACAGCACTCAGTGTCCGGGCTTGTTGCTACGAAGCGGACTCTGAGTGTTCACTCTCCTGGCAACACTCACGTTATTCATCTCCAAGTACTTACCTATTCTCTGCTTATTCCTAGTTGTTCCTGTCTTCCGTGTATCCATTCTAGTGGTGTCTTCGTCGTTCATCTGTTCTCCGTTCAGTCATCTGGTGTGTGCTGTCCGTCTCCCCATCGTGTTCCATTCACTCTGCAAAGAAAAAAGGACTGTAATACTCCAGCTCCATCACCATCACTACCTTCGTTCCTGTTTGTGTTCATTGTTGTCACAATAAACTGTTAAACTTTGCACTTACCCTGTTCGTCCGTCTGCTTCATAACAGTTATATCCTAAAACTTTACTAACCTCCCTTTTAACCTCCTGCCAATACGCTTGTATTTTGGGACATTCCCAAAATATGTGAACATAGTCCCCTACTTCTCCACAATCTCTCCAGCATTGTGATAATTGTATAGAACTATCAAATTTGGCGACCACTAATGGAACCCTGAAGAACCTCATCTTCATCTTCCAGTCGAACTCCTTCCATATTTGACTGCTTATACCCTTATGACAATATTTGCATATTTGTTCCCGCATTTCATCCTCTATTATAGTATTTAACTCTAATTCCCAATTTAATATAATAAGAGTTGTCAGATTTATCCTGCATTCATTTTCTATATAAATGGGCTATGTGATTTTTATTAGGCAGACCATGTTCAATAATATCTTTAATATTTTTCTATATTTGTTGGAGGTCTTTTAATTATATCCCATTGTTTATGGTTTGTGATATAGTGTCGCAGTTGTATGAATTGTAGGACTTTCAAATTGTCCAATTTACGTGTTCAGAATTGGATGGAGTCAGATTTGTCAAAGTTTCAAAGTTTTATTCAGTACAAAACAGAGAGAAACCAAGAGTAACATGTGCTGCGTGCAGGAGAGATTCACTCTGTCTTCTCTTCCAGAGACACGCCTTTTATAGTATAGTCGTTCACTCCCTCTGGTTGTTCCTCATTTGCGATTTCAATGCACTTTTTTCTTAACAGTTTGACCATTTAAGGCCAAATACATATGTACACGTTCAGCACCTAGTCCACATATACACAGCTCAGTTCATACATCCTGTCACTTCTCAGAATGTCCCACCCGATGTATTTCACAAGTTGTTTTTTAACAACTTCCCCATTTTTTGCACGCACTATTACAGTTTAACCTATGACCTAGTTTTTCACCGTTACTAATACACTAAAAAGATTAGACTTAAAAAAAAACTTAAACTGAAAAATACCACAAATCCCTCACTTGGCCTCTGAAAGAGGCCACACCTAAATAAAAACATTTTCTCAGCTATTTATTAATCTGTATGTTATATCTATTTTTATATCTATATCAGTTCTTTTGGCTACTAATTATTTTCTACATCAATTCTATTCAACTAATTGCGCATACTGTTTTGATATACTTTTATAAGCTGATTACAAATCATATGATGTACTTGTTAGTTTCTTTCAGCTGTATTTTTGACTTCTTCATCATTAATCCTTAATATTTTCTTTTTAATGTTTTCTTCATGTGGTTATATGTGACAGAAAATCTGTTTACTTCAACTCGCTTATTCTCTTGTTTCAATTCTTCTTGTAGTATACTTTTAGTAGTACTAAGAACTATTAATCTTTACCTGATCATGTGAGTTCATGTAAATTTTTTGTTTCAATCTCTTCTTTAAAAATAAATTACTTTTCTGTTACAAATCTTTTCTAGTTTTTTAATATCCAATCTTAATTTAAATGATTCATGATAAGATTATGCTTTTAGTAAATCTTTCCTTAAATACTAAATTTCATCAATTTCTAATTCAAATTATTTCTTAAGTTACCAATAGCTGTCTCTCTTTCATTTGTCACCACCATGCATTGTAATTCATCCTATTTCCTGTTCATGCCCTGTATCACTAAACCTATGAAAATAAACAACAATAGTTAAAGTTAAATATCATCTCAACATTATACATTTAAAGATTCATTGTGTATTCTCCTCTAAGCCTTTTTCTTAGTTATTTTTACATGACGCTAATTTCTGTCTCTTTCATATTATCTCTGTCATCATATGGTCTCAGATGGTTCTTGATAGCCCCTTGCCTTTTACTTTACCCACAAGTTCCTTTTCCTGAGTGTATGATCTCCAGACATTCTTAGCAGTTTGCTGTGTTCTGGTTGGGAGGAGCCCACGTTTCTGAGGCAGACTACTGATCTTTCACAGTGTCCCTCCATATTCTGATGCTCTAGGCCTTTCAAGCATCACTGCTCCACTCCACAATCATCTCACTCGACACCTGCCTTCCTGTACAAAGTCCCTGCCTTAGGTTGCCCGCCGGCCAGCAAGGTCTTACCCATCTTTGGGAAAATGTCTCGTGCCCACCGGTAACTGCTGTTCCTTCACTGTAACATCGTTCTCAGTTTTCCTTCAGAACTTGGTATCTCTGATGGGAGCCATTGAGACCACATTTTAGACCTTAACCAATGAGACAGGTTAATAAGGTCTAAAATCTGTTTTAACCTCCAGTAATAGTTTTCAGTAAAGTTAGACATCTTCACACCCATCCACTATGGTCTGCTTAGTCTGTCAGAGCTGTAGGTCACTACAATGGTGGAGACTAAAAAAATAAGACAGAGTTGGGTTATTATTCATAAAACACAAATTATGACACAGTGGCCCACCACATGATATAACTGTTTAACACTATTACTGCTATAACTCAGGGTTCATATTATTCGTTGACCCCACATGTTTGTTTACTAACAACATGTTTTCATATCTGAAATGCAGTGTTCATTTATCAATTATCTTCTTGGTGTATAGAATCTTAAATATAAAAACTTTGAACATCTTGTTCATTAATTTCTACTAATTGTCCATGATTCTTCCTTGACTCATTGTAGATGATGGCTTAAATAGTCTCATTTCATTTTTCGCACCTAACCTCAATCTTATCATCTAATGTCAAATCTTAGTTCCTCAAAGTGTTACTTCCTCTAAGTGTTTTTCTAGTTTCTATCTCATGTTTAATATCTTTCTCTCTATATATATATATTTTAAACATATTTTATTCTTTTAAACTTCTCTTCATTTTTTTTTATTAAACCATAATTTGGACTTCTTTTTCTTTAGATATTAGTTTCTAAGTTTTCTTATACATTTTTTAATTATCTTCCTTACATATTTGGTCGGTAACTCTTCAGTTAACCAATTTCAAACGGTAAAATGTTCATTTCAAAGTTTCTTTTCATCAACCAGAGACTTTGTTATTTAACAGCCTATTTTTCTCTATCTCTAAGTTATTTTTCTCATTTTCCTTCTCATATATCTAATTTAATGTTTATTTAGTAGCTGGTCTTTATGTTGTATTTTAATTTCTCTTTATCATCTGCTATTATTATTTATCTATTCATTTCTTCTTCTTTTTCTAATAAACACACTAACTGGTCTATTGTCTTAGTCATTTATCTACCAATTGTTATATTCATTCATATATCTTTGAGTTCCGTTTCAACTAATATAACTATATTAATTATATTTCTCATTATTTCTTCATTTCACTTGTCTTTTTGTGCTACATTGCAATAGATCTGTTTATTTAGTAGCTTATACTATACCCCTTATTATTATGTCAATTTAACAGTATTTGATCAAGTATATTTCTATATATTTTTTATTCTCTTCTGCCTCTATACCTCAACTGTTTCTTCCTCATGAAAAGACATAGCTCCTTTTCCTTTTTTATCTTCCTTCTTGTTGTCAGTCTGTCTAAGAATGTCTGCTAAAGTACTTCCTCTTTTTCGATCCTCGTCTGTCTTTCTACAGTTGTTCCAACAAATGCCAAATCATGCCACATTATAAAAATTACGACTGATTTTTTTTTTCTTCAGATTTTCCAATTCCTTGTGGCCCCCTTTTGCTATGTTCCTTAACTTGTTCATAAGACTCAAGCTTTCCATTTCTCCAGATTCTAGTGAATTTTAAATCAATGAAATTGTTTCTTTTCAATCCAATACTCAGCCACTTCTGCATTTAAGAATTGTATGAATTTTTCCCAATTTTCTTTTTCGTTTTTTGTCTGTTCTTCCTCCTAATTTCAAGCAATAAATGATTTACCACTTTGTCCCATTAAGTTTTTAATTTTTGTTTCGGGACGTTTTACATATTGCTCACATTTTGCACTTTCACTCTATCAAATTTACTTAACATATTTTACACACATACTAATGAACTTCTGTATGTCGCATTTACACAACATACACCATCCAAAAAAATATATATTTATCCTCTTCCAACAATCGAATTTCACCCGTAATATTAAACTTCTTGCCCTTTCACAGTTACTGAACATTCACAATTTTAAATGACATCTAATTGAATATCAAATACGCTTATTTACTGTACAGCCAACTAGACATCTGCATTTTTTTCTGTCCATTTTAACTCGCTATGAAAACAATTACGCATCCACACTTTACATAAAACAAAATGCACACTGTTCACAATTCTCAATCCTCTTCAATATATCTACATTTGCCTTTTCCCAGTTTCTCTTCTTTTTTTTAGCAACAATATTATTAAAATGAAAAAATAAAAATGTAAACAAATGGTTCCAACATGTAAAAGTAAAAATCTGATCAAACAAAAATCCACACCCATAAAGATATGCTTAAAATTTAAATTCAAAATTGTAACAACATCTTTAAAATCAGGAATTCACCAATACGAAAGTATAATCAACCTTTTTGAATCAAATTTAAAGTCATTATACTACTGGACAATTACAACTCAAATTGATTTGCAATAAAAAATCAACACTTTCAAAAGTATGACTCAACTCAACACTTATTGATATGAAAAATTCAGAACTCAATCTTAACATTGTTATTAAACTGACTACTCAGTATGATTAATATGATATATGATTAAAGCCCAAATTTAAACATATTAAAACTAGAACTCTTTTCTTTTCCTTTTCTCTCAATGTCAACGTTAAAATGTGAAAATCAGAAACACAACAGTGTTATTAAAATCAAAGAATCTTTACAATGTCATCAAACTAAAAATTAAAAAACATAACAATGTCTTCAAACTTAAAATTAAAAAATAACATAGTCTTCAAACTAAAATAGTCTTAAAACGTCTTAAAATAAAATATATAAAAAAAATTAAAAGTCTTAAAACAAAAGAATTAAAAAAAAATCCAAAACATAATGTGTGTAAAATTAAATAAGTTAAAATAATGTGATTTGATTTTTCATTTGTAGAAAATTTTGAAAAAATAAATAATCTAATTTGTCCAATTAGTTCATTCATTCATTTTCTTTAGATTTAGTCATTTTTGCCACAGCGGAATGAACCGCCAACTCATCCAGCATATGCCCCACACAGCGGATGCATTCACATACTTTGTGTCAGATTGTCATATGCTAGTAAATCAATATTTTTCCTTTCTATTTTAGAATTTAACATGGTCCTTTGTTCCCCTTTTTGTGTTGGCCTGTATCTAATATACAGTTTCGCCCATGCATTGGTGTTGATGCATGTTCAGCTCGTACACCAATGCATGCTTACACACTCCAATTAGTCAGTTGTCCCCAATTAGACATGTATTACTTAATCCCCCTTTCGGCCTGGACCTAGCTCCAGGGCGTTTTTAATTAATCCGGCCAGCTCTACACCTTCAGCAACCTGTTTAGAAATAAAAAATCTGGAGAAGAAAAAAAAAAATTGGTACCAATGGTGTAAATGTTTTCCATGGACAGCGCAGAACTCTGTCCAGAATACTGTCGACCTGTCAAAAGCTCAAAGTGTGTGACGTCAGGTCCTGTTGTAGAGAAATGTATAGACATTAATGCAATAGGTAAAACATTCAGTCAGTTCATTTTAGCGTGCGCTCAGATTTTAGCCAATTTTCTGTCATCTATAATTATATTTATTGCCAGCGGTACCATTACGAACGAGCCAGACCCAAGGAATGCTCAACAGTTCTCTGTTCCTGAAATGGGTCGACCCAAGGAGGTGAAGAAACCTGACCTCCGCCACTGTGCCAATTTGACATGTACAGCTGTACCCACATATGCACAATCAAATTAGATATAAACCATTAAATCTTTTGCTAACTTAAGTGTGTCAACCATTGGTATCATTTCAACTTTTCTAATTTATATGCCCTAACCTGTCCTCAGACTATTATCATCTGCTCTAAAACAAATCAAGCATTTAATGACAGCAGTGCTGTCTATTAGCCATCAGCATGTCTGATTGCTCCTTTATTTTTCCACACAGACTTCTCTTCTAGAGCAGCCATGTCTTGCTACTCGACAAAAATTCTCTTGAGAATACTTTTAGGAGCGATGTCACGTCTGGCTCAGAGGTTACCACAAACTGACCTTTTAGGTAGTCTGAGGCACGTTTTGCTGCCAAGTCTGCTGCTTCGTTCCCTCTTGATATTAGGTCAGTTCCTTGAGAATGACCAGTGCACTTATTGATAGCCACTTTGCTTGGTAACATTATGGCTTCAGAGAGCTCTCTTGCTTCTTCCTCATGAGTAATAGGCCGGCCACAGGAAGTTGTGAATCCACATCTGATCCACGCAGGCAGCTCCACATGTGCTGCTGACACTGCATATGCAGAATCACAGTATATGTTTGCAACTCTTCCTTCTTAATGTCTCAATGCATTGATTAGGGCCAACAGTTCTGCTTTTTGTGCTGTGACAAATTGATCACCCTGTAATTTAACCACAGCAAATCCTACTTTTGATGTTCTATCCTCTGCCCTGTGGCAGCTACCATCTGTAAACAATGTGATTGGGTTGTCTGTTTCAGGATGTGGGGAGGCCATCAGGCCCTCTCTAGCTACTGATAATCTGTCTGTCAATGGTGCACAGTCATGAGCCTTTATTTTTAGCTGACTTCCTCTCCTCAAGCTGCAGTTTCAGAAGCTCTTTTTTGTTTCTCAACACAGCCTCCTGTGCTCTCATCTCTTTCATACCCACTTTCCGAAACAGAAACAATTTCTCATCCATACAGTCAGTGCCATAATGTTCAATCATTTCACATTTGCATATTTCCAATTCTTTCGTGCGAGTTTTCATATCTTTTAGTTCAGTCTGACTTTTCACTATTTCAATAATTTTGTTCTATTGTTGCCCTAATGTGGAGCAACCAAATTCCTCACATTCTCTGTCAAATTCTCCCTCCATTGTTTGTTTATTTATTTATTTATTTATTTATTTATTTTTTGTGCACTATATTATGTTCCCTACACTACACTAACCCCTTCCTGAATCTCTAATTTCTATCTAAACCCTAACCTCATCAGGAAGAAAATTCACTCTCTCTTGAAAGTTTCAAGTCTTCGTCAAGACAAGAGGGACTCCCAAGTGTTTTGCCTTGTCAGGGAAAAGGACTTCCCATCAAACACCGAAGTATTGGCCCTGATAGTTAAATCTTCTTCACCTTCGTCAAAGCAAAGAATTTTCAACTTAATGCCTCGCAGGGAGGAGGACTTCCTTCAAATACCGAAGTATTTGCCCTGTGATTAAATCTTCTTTGTTTTCGTCAAAACAAAAGAATTTTCAATCTTGTGCCTTTTTAGGGAAAGGACTTCCTCAGATCCTAACAATCTGCCCCAAAATGCCTTTTTCAGGGAAAAGGACTTCCTGTTAGATCCTAATGATCCACCCTGAAGATGCCTTCACCAGAGAGAAGGACTTCCCTTTAGATCCTAATAACCTACTCTGGTTTCATCTTACAGACGTCATCACAATAATTTACCATAGTATATCATCATTTACTGTTGGTTTCTCTCGGTTATTTTCAAACAGACAGTTAGAATACGCCTGATTCAACACCCTTTTTTAGAGTAGCCAATGGCAGAATTTTATAGAAAAAGGTTTCTGCTTACCTTTTGTTATTTAGGCGCCTTTGGTGTTGAATTCAGAAATATTCGTCCGTCTGATGAACTGAAAAATTTCTCCTTCCAATCACGTCGGCGGTCACCAGAATTGTAGGACTTTCAAATTGTCCAATTTACGTGTTCAGAATTGGATGGAGTCAGATTTGTCAAAGTTTCAAAGTTTTATTCAGTACAAAACAGAGAGAAACCAAGAGTAACCTGTGCTGCGTGCAGGAGAGATTCACTATGTCTTCTCTTCCAGAGACACGCCTTTTATAGTATAGTCGTTCACTCAATCTGGTTGTTCCTCATTTGCGATTTCAATGCACTTTTTTCTTAACAGTTTGACCATTTAAGGCCAAATACATATGTTTACGTTCAGCACCTAGTCCACATATACACAGCTCAGTTCATACATCCTGTCACTTCTCAGAATGTCCCACCCGATGTATTTCACAAGTTGTTTTTTAACAACTTCCCCATTTTTTTGCACGCACTATTACAGTTTAACCTATGACTTAGTTTTTCACCGTTACTAATACACTAAAAAGATTAGACTTAAAAAAAACTTAAACTGAAAAATACCACAATATCTAAAGAAATCATGAGATTTCAGTGTAAATCTGTTAGATAATTGAGAAAAGGATATTAAGGTCTCCCCATCAAAAAGTTGATTAATTATCTTTAAACCATTCTTTTCCTATCTGCTAAAGACACTATCCATTTTAGAAGGAAGAAATTCTGGGTTATCTTTAATGGGTATTGCACGTGATAAGGCTATTGTTTCTTTGAATGCTTTTTGTACTGCCGACCAAATTTTTACTGTATATTTTATCCATATATTTGTTTTATTCACTCCTTGTGTTAGCAAATCCAAAATTGGCAGGGCTTTCAGAGACTCCAGGAAGTGAATTCTGTTCAATACTAACCCAGTCTGCTTCCTTATCAACACCAAGCCAAGCTGTAATGGCCCTCAGTTGAGCAGCCCAGTAACAGTACCTGTAATTAGTAATGTTCAGTCCCCCCTTATCTTTATTTGACATAAGTATTTTAAGTCTTATTCTTGGACGTTTATTTTGCCAAATGAATTTTGAAATCAATTTTTCTAATTTATTAAATGCTGAGACCGGGACCCAAACAGGAAGGGATTGAAATAGGAAGATGAGTCTTGGCAGTATGTTCGTTTTCACTGTTTCTATTCCATCAAACATAGATATAGTATTTCCCATCTAACTAGGTCTTTTTTTTTATAGTTTCAAAAAGCTGTGTGTAATTTGCTGTGTATAAGCGTGATGTTATAGGCGTAAGGATGCCCCCAATGTATCTGAAACCCTTACTAGACCACCAGAAGGATATATCTTTGTCTAATTGTGATGGCCAGTGTCCTGATATCATCATTGCTTTGGACTTATCTGTATTAACTTTGTATCCAGAGACCAATCCAGAGACCAATCCATAATCTTTCAGGCATTCTAATAGGGCTGGAATAGAAGTAAGAGGGTTTTCAATGAATAATAACACGTCGTATTATGCGTATAATGATATTTTGTGACATTTTCCTCCTTTGTCTTTTATCCCCTGTGTTCTGCTATTACTCCTTATGTATTCTTCTAGTGGTTCAATACTAAGTGCAAATAATACTGGGGACATGGCATCTCCCTGACGAGTTCCCCTACCTAGATTAAAAAATTCTGAACAGTGACCATTAACTCGAACTCTTGATTTAGGATTCTTATAAAATACCATTACCCATTTAACAAAAGTGTCATTAAATCCCATGTAATTTAGAGTCTGTTCCAAGAACACCCAGTCCACCCTATCAAATGCTTTTTCAGCATCTAGCCTGAGAAGCATTTAGGGTGTTTTGCTATCTTTTCCAATCTGCTGTAAATTTAAAGTTTTTATTATATTATTTATTGCATGTCTTTCATTAATGAATCCAGTCTGATCTGGCTTAATCAAACCCCCTAGCCAGCGCCCCGACGTGGTCACACTGAGGCGCTATTTTTCCCACGTCAGTGTTTATACATAGATTACACCACAAAGAAAGAAGTAATCTGCACAAAACTATACATCATTCTAAAGCTACAACCCTCAAACACCTATTGCAGCTAGTTGCTTTTCAATGGGAGGCTTGTAAAGCATGTATTAGCTAAATTTGTGTAAGTTTTACAGAAAATGCTTAATAGATATGGAGTGAATATCATAGTAAAAACAACACACACACGCATTAATTGCAGTACATCAGGGTTTATTTCAAAAGGTAAGAGTCCACAGAAAACATCCTATCGAACACATTTAGTCCACTGACACAATAGTACGGATTATGGATGATTATTCATTTGTTTATGTCGCCGTTTCTACCGGAGACCTGTTGTTTACCATGGTACTTACACGTGAAAACGGCGTCTTTGTAGTAAAAAGTAAGGCAATGTCGTAGCTGACGGTGTTACAGATAAAATAAGACCACAAACTAAATAAAAAGTCAAATTTATAGTTACTAAAATTTAAACAAAGCTGTCAAGTGTTTAGACGCTCTGCATATGCTGTCTCTCATATGCTGTCATTGTGCCGATCACAGAATTTAGCCAATGGCTGTATGTTTTTTCTTTATTGGTCAATGGCTGTCTTACTGCACACTTTTTGCTGTTATTGGCTCAGTGACCTGTCAATCATCATGCGATGCACCTGCCCCCTGTTGCACAGCTGCTCCAGTTCAAGCTAACGGCATAGGGCTGGCACTTTTTTCCAGGGGTTTCATGACAGTATAACCACTACTACGTCATCGAGTGGGCGTGGCCTATCAGTGAATTTGCATAGGTCACGGATCATGCGCAGATTGTGAAAACAGTCATTTGTTTCAGATACCTGTACGCGATCGCAGGAGTTTCGTGTCCAATGCCTTTTATATGCAGTACTTTGAAATAGCTGTCCTGATCGCAGGTGTTTCATTTGACGTTGGTGTATTTTATATTAAACAAATTAATTTAAGAGACCTGTAAGATTAATACTGTTATAGAGACCTGTCCTGATCCCAGGGGTTTTGTGTCAAATACTTTATAAATCATATACAGTAACATCATATACCTGTCCTGATCTCAGGTGTTTCATGTATAATCACTTTTATATTAATTAACATCAGATACCTGTCCTGATCCCAGGTGTTTCGTGTATGATCACTTTAATATAAGTTAACATCAGATACCTGTCCTGATCCAAGGTGTTTCGTGTCTGATCACTTTTATATTAATTAACATCAGATACCTGTCCTGATCCCAGGTATTACATGTATAATCACTTTTATATTAGTTAACATCAGATACCTGTCCTGATCCCAGGTGTTTCATGTATGATCACTTTTATATTAGTTAACATCAGATGCCTGTCCTGATCCCAGGTGTTTCATGTATGATCACTTTAATATTAGTTTACATCAGATACCTGTCCTGATCCCAGGTGTTTCGTGTATGATCACTTTTATATTAGTTAACATCAGATACCTGTCCTGATCCCAGGTGTTTCGTGTCTGATAGTTATTCTATTATATACAGTAACATCAGATACCTGTCCTGATCCCAGGTGTTTCATGTATGATCACCTTTATATTAGTTAACATCAGATATCTGTCCTGATCTCAATTGTTTCATGTATGATCACTTTTATATTAACATCAGATACCTGTCCTGATCCCAGATGTTTCATGTATGATCACTTTTATATTAGTTAACATCAGATACCTGTCCTGATCCCAGGTGTTTCATGTATGATCACTTTAATATTAATTAACATCAGATACCTGTCCTGAT
>CAIGQQ010030047.1:240973-252719 GCA_903798035.1 Danio albolineatus | reverse complement strand
TAACATCAGATACCTGTCCTGATCCCAGGTGTTTCATGTATGATCACTTTTATATTAATTAACATCAGATATCTGTCCTGATCTCAGGTGTTTCGTGTATGATCACTTTTATATTAATTAACATCAGATACCTGTCCTGATCTCAGGTGTTTCGTGTCAAATACCTTATACATCATATACAGTAACTTTAGATACGCCATGCCAAATTTGGTGTCCATTTTACCTGTCCTGTTCATTCCATGTTCAATATACTATTCAGTTATGGATTACCCTTTTACTATAATAAGTTCACTGACTTAACATATGTACTATAACAAAAGTTCTACCAGTTTTTATTAACACTTTGAAAAAATCCTTATAATTATTTGTAATTACACATTGAATTTACACAAATATTATGACATAAACATGTTTTAATAACTCATTTATTGGCTAAAAACACAGGTTTACACATCTTGTGGTTAGTTGTTTTTGCAAATGAAATCGTTTAAATATAACATTACAAAACAAATATAACCTGTATGGTTGTTCTTTCCTTGTCCATCTCGGGGGATTCTTCATCATCCCTCTGAGCTGATTTGATTCTGGCGGTAACGTTAGCCTTATTCAAAATGCCCTCGCTAAAAACAACAACAAACCGTCTGCGCATGATCGGTGACCTCCTAAGATTGTTTTTTTTTTTTTTTAAAGGGGCGTACTCCCAACACCAACCGCTCCACCCATTTTACGTCCTGGTAATGAAACCCTTGGAATTTTGTGACAGCCGGCATAGCGCGGCTGTTTTGCGAAAATGAAACAAAGAAAATAGATCATCAAACTTTTGATCAGCTGAAGATAGTTTTGAGAGATTGTTTGAAGCGAAGAGGAGAATATTTCTCAGGAGAATCGATACTTCAATGACGTGGTGAAGACTAACTTCCGGTGTTTTCTAACCGTGAGTATTAGTTGGTCATGTTGCCTGTATTATATGTCAGTTGTTTACGTTTCAGTTCTTCTACGCATTTAGCCTGCATGTGTCTATAATTGTGAATGTATCTCTGATAGTGAAAATCTTTCAGTAATGTTTGCCATTATCATATGTTTTCCATTCATCTGAATGGCCAAATGACCAAATCATTCAGCATCTGTTAATGTTTTAGTTTGGGATGGTAAGTTCTGAGAAAGTGCCTCTGGCGGTGAGGGAAAGGAGGACACCAATATAGTCTTGGAAAATATTTTACAGAAATCTCATTTTGCATGATATTTTCATCAAATTTGAATTATAAACTCATGAAACACTTGGCTTTCATGTCATATTTTTTCTAGAACATTACATTAATGTTTTCCTGTGTTTGTACATGGAAAAACAAATATTGAACACAATACAATTTTTTTCCTCATGATTTCATAATGTATAACTTTTTATATTTTTGAGCATGACATTTCCCCTTTTAGCACAGTAAAACCCGAAGTGTCTTCTTTCCAATGATACCTAGTTTGTTTTTGTAGCTTAGTGGAGACAGGAACTGTTACTATTTAAAGTTAGGTAGCTACCCAAAGTGAGTGCTGGCTAACAGGTTAAAATTTTCATATCTTGACATAGTAAGCTTATTGGTCTGTACACCATACATTGTGTAGGGTCCTTTGCACTTTTATGAAGTACAGTGATGATTGTGTCAGACCATGAATGTGGTGGATCTTCATTCTGCAATACATAATTATATTGCTTGCATAGATTTGGTGCCAATTTACAAATGTTTTATAAAATTCCCCAGGTAGTCTGTCTACCCCTGGTGTCTTATTGTTTTTTTTTTAATTTATTATAGTTTCTCTTATTTCTTCTTCTGTAATAGGGGATATCATTTCCTTTGCCTCTGCTTCTGTTAATTTATTTAAATCAATTGTTTGCAAAAAATCTTTTACTTTTTCTTCCTTATTTACAAGATTCTGACCCTCATATAATTTTTTGTAGTAATCTCTAAATGTATTCACTATGTCCTTTGGTTGAGTTAACATTGTTAATGTATTTGGGTGTTGGATATTTGGAACAGCTCTGTTTGCTTGACCCTTGCGTAATTGAAAAGCTAAAAGTCTGCTTGCTTTATTACTCATCTCATAATATTTTCTAATTACAAATCTTGTTTACAAACAAGATTACAAAAGTTTGTTTATGTTCAATTTCTAATTTACAAATTTCCTTCTCAATCTTCTTCTGTTCGGCTAATCTTGTTTTTTTATTCCTAGATGTTATTTCTAATATTTTACCTCTCATTACTGCTTTGGCCCCCTCCCATAAAATAGTTACTATCAAATAAATCAAAATCAATTAATATCAAAATATTCAATTAATTGATCTCTTATTTCTTCTTTGGCCTTACAATCATTTAGTACTGACACATTTAGTCTCCGGTATTTAAACTGCTTACCTTGCCTATTTGGCATTCTTTGACATTATGTAAATTTGTTCTAGAAGTACAAAATAGATCTATTCTGGAGTAACTGCCATGCACATGTGACATAAAAGTGAAATCCTTCTCTTTGGGGTGCAGGTGTCTTCACACATCTACTAATCCTTATTCTCTAATTATTCCTAAAAGAACTTTTACTTTTTTGCCTGTGGTCCCTTTTCTGATGGTAACCTATCTATATTGCTATCTAATACACAATTAAAGTCTTCGCCTATTAAATATATTCCCTCACATTTCTGTGCTAATAGGGAGAAAACATTCTTGAAAAACTGTGGATGGTCTTCATTGGGTGCATAAATGTTTAGAATAGTAATATTTTTGCCTGCAGTTGTTCCAACTACCATGACGTATCTTCCTTCTTTGTCATTGTATATTTGCTCCAAATTAAAGAAGACTGACTTGGCAAACATGATTGCTACACCTTCTTCCCTTTATAAAATGTGGCATTATAAACCTGATCCATCCACGCTCTTCTTAGTTTCAAATGCTCCTCATCCGATAAGTGTGTCTCTTGAAGTAATGCGATTGAACATTGCATTTTTTTAAGCTGATTGAATATTTTCTTTCTTTTAATTGGGCTGCTCGGTCGTTTCACATTATAACTATCACAAACTACATCCCCCATTCAACTTGTTATAACACTTATGAATGTAAGTATCCAATATGTTCCAGCAGAAAGAAATAATAATTAAAAAAGGAAAGAAAAAGAAAAGAGGAAAGAAAAAAAGAAAATAAACACGTAAATACTTTGGCTGTCAAGGGGCAGTAATTCACTTGAACAAAAACAAGAACATAAACTATATACATGAACTAGGCTTCCACACATCCATTCGGCCTAGTTTTCTGCCCATAGTCCAAATCCCGTTGTAAAAGAAATACAGAGTTGTGGCGTTGACTCTCTGGGGTATCAAAAGTGCTTGCAGCAATTCTGTTTTGAAACACGGCTGCCTCCAGGAGTGGTTCCCACTCCGTAAAGTATCAGAAAAACATCTGTCTGTTTTAAATAAAGTCAATTATCCCGATAGTAAAGGTAGAAAAACATTTGACAATATAATCGTGTATCTTCACACAAAAAAAAGTTCTTCAATGTTTTAACCAGAGTTTACTTACATTCTGGAGCGAAATATCCTTTTAATATATGTATTGTCTACATACTGTGGACAGTTCAGTCCTTCTGTAGGAACGCTTTGAGATCCGCATCTGTCAGTGATGCCGTGTCCATTCCGCGTCCACCTTTCCCTTGCACTGACCATCTTGTTTTCAATATTTCTCTCGCTTGCCTGTCTCTTTTGTTCACTCTGACTTTAATTGCCAATTCACGTAGGTGCAAAGCAGCATCCATCAGTGTAGAGAATGTCTTTACTCCAACGGGAGAGACGGGAGACTTTGTCCAGGGCGAAAGATCCGAGCCTGGCTGACCATGCAAGCTTTGCCCAAGTCGGACCACTCTTTCTGGGCACGGGGTAGCCTTGAACACCCCCCAGCAGCGACCCGCCCCCCCTGTTTTATGGGAAAGATCCGAGCCTGGCTGACCATGCAAGCTTTGCCCAAGTCAGACCACTCTTTCTAGGCACAGGGTAGCACTGAACGCCCCCTGGGGTTTAAGGGGAAGATCCCCTGGTTAAGGAAGACTCGTAAGCCTGTACAGGCCCCCCACAGGCAACAACCAAGCTTTGCCCTGGATTAAAAGACTCTTCTCGGCTGCTCTGGATGACTAAGAGTCCCTGGATGCGTCTCCGTTCAGAAGCGCTAAAATCTAAGTCCACGATTTGACGCGTTACTAAAAACCTTGCGGCAGGTCAGAGATAAAGCCGAGAGCAGAGGCTGCCCGGTGGGAACGGCCAGGCACATTAGGCTCTGTATGAACAACCAAAGCGTGTATTTCAGAAGTTGCCGTTTGGACTTAGCCGTTTTAAGCGCAATGTGTGTCACAAGGGCTATTTTTGACTTGGCCGTTTTAAGCACAATGTGTGTCACAACGGCTGTTTTTGACTTGGCTTTTTTAAGCGCAATGTGTCACAAGGGCTATTTTGATCTACGCCGTTTCAGGGCAAAGCATATTATAGATCAAATGAGTGTTGTTCGTTCCAGAGACCCACTATGCCCCCAAAATAACCCCCCCACCTTCCACCCCTAAATGAGGATTGGACGCTGAATACTTAAATTTGTTCCAGACAGCACAAAAAACAGACCCCCTCCCTCATTCCATTTTGACTTCCTCAATACAGAACAATATGTTGCTGAATGAAAGTGAAAGTGGCGAACTGCAGTTAAAGTCGAAAGATTAAAAAATAAACACCCAAAATTACATGAAATTCTGGAGGAAACGAAGGCTGGTGAAAACAATGACGTCACCGTCACTTCCTATCCAACCTGATAGAGCTTGAGATATTGCAAAGACGAAGGGACAAAAATTCCCAAAGACAGCCGTGCCAAGCTTGTGGCATCATATTTAAAAAGACTTGAGGTTGTCATTGCTGCCAAAGGTGCATCAACAAAGTATTGAGCAAAGGCTGTGAATACTTATGTACATGTGATTTTTCAGGGTTTTTTTATTTTTAATAAATTTTCAAGAATTTAAACATTTTCACATTGTCATTGGAGTATTGTGTGTAAAAATTTTGGAATAAGGCTGTAACATAAAAAAATGGGGAAAAGTGAAGCGTTATGATTACTGTCCGGATGCACTGTATTTGAAAAAGATTTTATAAGAACTATATTTCTCCTATAGTTATTGATCGCACCTGATGAGAATTTTTATTTTTATTTTTATTTTCTTATTCTATTACGGTGTCCACACCGGTGCAGCAAGTCGGCAGCTGTCTGCAGTGCCCAGCTATGACTCAGGACACTGTTCATGTTTCTGCCTTGCCACAGAGCGGCATCTGGATTGGTTAATTTTAAGTATCAGGGTTCAACACTAAGGATTTTTTCTACTGGCCCGGTCGGGCCAGTGGTTCAGATCTTTACTTGCCCTGCCAAAATTTTCACTGGCCCCACCAAAAAAAAAGTTAATAGCTATTTCTTAGCCACATACAGTATTTTAAATAATGTTTCAAAAGTTAAATAATGTTTCAAATAATATATATGCATGAATATGCTGCCGGTCAAAAGTTTGGGGTCAGATATATTAATTTTTGTTAATGTTTATTTTTAAGCAAAGTTATTCAGTTCATCAAGGCGACATTTATTAAATGTAAAAAAATTATAATAATTGTTAAATATTTATTCCAAATTTAATTAACCGCTTTCTTATTGTATGTAGTTTCAAATAAATTTCTTACTCCAGTCATTATTGCTTTTATTACTATTACCATTAATAATAATAATAACAACAATAATTAATATTAGAGTGATTTCTGACTGATCATGTGACTCTGATGACTGGAGTAATGAAGCTGAAAATTCATCTTTAAAATCACTGGAATAAATTATTCAATTAAATGATGAACTACTTTTAAACAGTTCTCTTGTAGTGCAATAACATTTTACAATGTGTGCTGTATTTATGATGAAATTAATGCAGCCTTGGTGAGCAGGAGAATCTTATTTTAAAATATTTAACAATCATACTGACCCCAAACCTTTGACCAGTTGTGTATAGAATATTTTATAAGCGAAAATGTGCACTTTAATTTTGACACCCACAGACACCTTCATCAAATATAAATCAGAGAGGTCAGACTTTCTCATACAGAGCCTCATGTCGGTTGTCACGTTTTGTAAAAATCTATTGAATTAATCAGTCTATTAAAGAAATGTTGGCTAGAATTATGCATTATAGGCTTAAATTAGAGAGAGAAATAACAGATGAGACGTGACTGCATCAGATCATGATGCAGATCAATGCTGATCTTTCTTTCGAGCTGTCAGTGCAGAAATGAACAAAACAATTGGCCCGATATAACATATTATAAGATTAAAATGTGGAAAAATTATCAGATGGTAACTTCGGTCAATTCTCCTAACGGATAAACAGCACTTTGTAATATTTCAGCATGCTTTCACTTTCGTTTAAGACATGAAGCGCATATTTGCCGGTAGGGATGAATTCTCTATTCATATAGCCGTATACATGGCTATTACACAATCCTAATACACTGTGATATAGCCTGGGTCGTTAGTTCGTTGGATAGTTTTGTTTTCTCACAACAATCGGTCCACTCAATCGAGCAGAGACCACCTCATTCAGGCGATCTCGGACTGATTGATTTGGCCCGGATCCGCGCGTGATTGCTGGATTCACATACGACAAATCGAACCGCGCTAATGGGGGAAACGAGACATATTCCGAAACAAACATCTATGTGTAAAAGCATCCTAAGACTGTATTTGCACGCAATTGACAGACAGTCGCAGCCAAACGTTTGTGACAAGGCAGCACTGGCCCGAACGGGCCAGTAACAATTCTGTATACTGGCCCGAGCGTGTCGCACGCTGGCCCCGGGCCATCGGGCAGTCCTTATTGTCGAGCCCTGAGTATGCATTAGTATTTTAAGTTTGCATTACGTCCAACTGTCATGTGCATGGCACTGGGCTACACGGCACATCCGGGGTAAGATCACCTTAAAAAGACTGAACCAAGGTCACAGCAGAGGAGTGTGAGACACTTGTGACTGTGGGTGCAGTCATGTGTTGAAGTCATTGCATTTTTTTCTTTATCATCCTTGTAATGTGGTTACTTATAAATTAAATATGCTGTATGTTTGCGGCTTTATCTCTGCTTCCTGCTCCATGACAGAGACACAAATCCAGACAGAGTAAACATTCCAGTTCCAGGCCTCACTTCCCCAGGAAGCAACACTTACATCCTGTGAAATTTAGAGCACAGAGGTAAGGACTTACAAACACAGCTCCTCCCTCCAGCCATTCTTCACTTTGTCCAACAGCAAACACACATGTGTGCACTGCTTAGAGTGCTCAGCCATGCAGGTGAAAAAACAGCTCTCTCTAAGGACAGGCACATTCCTCATCCTCTTTCTCTTCACCTGTAAGAAAACCTTCCATTTCTTTTCTGTCAGTTTTTGTTTTTTGATATGAAGGTTGCTTTGAACTTGTCTTGATTTATGTCTCCTTTGTTTTATTTTTTTATTTTTTGCAATCAAATCACTCTATTGGACAACATTTGACATCAGTAGACAAAGCTAACACAGGTCTGTAAACCGCTCACTTTTCAGATCAATTTTGTCAATTTAAGAATATTATAATCATTTTTATTTATTGTGCTATTGTAGTGTGTGCTGTTGATTTTCAAAAAAGAAAAAATATGTCTGTGTGTTGTCACAAGGCTTAGTTATGCAAAGTAGTGGGAAATGATAGAGGCATAAGAACTTGTGGTGTGATATGGCATGTAATTTTCTTTTGGAATAATGGTATTGTATTTTACAGCCAAACATAATAAACTTGAATGTGATAATCTGCAAAGTATTATACCGTTTATATACTGTACAAGTTATATTGTTAGCTTGACTTTGGCAGCTTGTGTGGAATTATTTGTTTATTTATTCAATCCTGCAGTAAATCCTAGTTATTTAATCTTTACTTATATGCCTTCAAAGTTATGTGAAATAATTGCCTTTTATGTTTATTATATTTACTTTCTAGGTACTTCATGTTCATCACTAAATATGTATTCTTTCTTTAAAGCTATTTTTGTTATTAATAATTTATTATAAATCATTATTTATTATATAATAACACATATCATTATACATTCTTTTTTTAAATAACATGATTAAAATCTAGAATTATGTATAATATAAAATATCCACTTTGCAAAGCTGCTTAATAGAAGAAAAAACAAACAGATATGTTTTTTTTGTGTGTGTGTGCCATTTGTGTGTGCTGGGTGGGGACAGAGATCTCTAAAATAGCTTTAATCCCAAGAGATGGAAGTCACTAAATATGTTTAACTGTTCTCCTTCCTGCTCCAATGTTTGTGTATACCGCACTGAGAACCCCGCTGCACTCGTGATCAAAAGGAGATAATAAGGCTTTATCCCATTCCTCAAACTCTACCACAGTCTGACAGCTAAAAGTGTTTTATTTTGACCCAGAGTTCATG
This sequence comes from Danio albolineatus, assembly GCA_903798035.1. Lineage (NCBI taxonomy): Eukaryota > Metazoa > Chordata > Actinopteri > Cypriniformes > Danionidae > Danio > Danio albolineatus. The sequence goes on along the minus strand of CAIGQQ010030047.1, from coordinate 244,208 downwards.
TTAAAAAGTGTAAATCTTATCTTATCATTTTTCAGTCTATACAGCAGCGGGAGAAATTGTTTCTTTGATGGTCTTTTTAAAAGATGATTATTGCATAAATTGATGTTGATTTTCAGTATACCCAATCATGAAAGCTTTGTGTATCTAGTTCACCTTACAGAAAGATTCCAAATTATCTAATTTGGGTTTTTGATTACCTTTTCACTTTTATTAGCCTCTGTACATATTATTTCGAAGTGTGTTGCAGTCATAAAAATATTTCTTCTTCAATTTCTTCTTCTTCTTCTTTTTTTTGGTAAAATGTAGTTTTAAAATACATTTAAGTTTGTCAGTGAAAAAACAGGGGATATTTTGCCAATAAAATACAAGTTACAAAGAATTCAAAAATACAGCTTTTCTTTTCAAATCTGAGCTTTGCATCAGTTTTCTGTTTCCTCTTGAATTTTAGCCTGTATTTGTGTATTTCTTGTAATGTAGATCAGTTCAATACCTTACATAAGAAATATTATTTATTTAATTTCTCAACCTCTGCCACCAACTGACTGGAAAATTTGCTTTATTTTTACCCAGAGTTCATTATTAAAAGTGTAAACCTCATTATCCAGCCAAGGAATGAAGTACAACGAGGTGCTAATGTGTCACTTATGTGCCAGGCAGAAGTCAGTCAAAGCCCAGGGTCTAATCCCAACTATGCATACATATTCTACAAAGATTATGAAATGTTACTTACAGAAATGACCAATGCTACATACTGGCTGTACTCTATACCAGATGCCAGAGTTTTCCACTCTGGAAAATATGAATGTGCTGTTGTCATTGGGAATCAAAACAAGAAGAGCCATTCCACAGACTTGACAGTTAAAGGTAGACAAACAATTCATAGTTCAATGCCTAAAAGATCTTTCTCTCAAGTCTTAATAACATGGCATGTGTCTGCAGGTCTTCAGACACCTGTTCTATCAGTGGATCAACGGACATTGAAAGAAGGAGATAATGTTACTGCTGTCTGTACAGCAGAGGGAGAAATGGGTTTTTTGATGTTTTCGTTTAGAGATGGACCAGAAGAACTCTACAGGAAGCCAACCAATAGTCAGCAAGTTGAGCACAAGCTGGCCTTTGAGCACAAGAGGATGGGAACTGTGAAAATGTTTTGCTACTATTCAATTAGTCTGGGTAGCAAAATAGAAAGATCTAACAACAGTAATGTGATTGACATTGACATTCAAGGTAGGTCAATAAATGTTTTGTTATTACATTGTAAAAAATTTACTTTATGAAAAATTGTGGAAACTGGTAATTAAATATTGATCAACAAATGACATCCCAATAATTAGCTACCCAAAAATCCACTGTATGTATTTTAGCTGATAGTCTGAAGTCACCAAACATATTAAGCTCAGCCAAATTATCAAACAGAATTGAAGTATCTGTGTTTGGCCAACAAACCTTGTAGCCAAAAAATGTGTGTAGAGCCGCTGGTTGGCACCGCGTCTGGCACATAATCAATTTACAGATTCCAGCGCAGCAATGGCGGAGATCCTACTTAACATCATAATCAGAAGGATTTTCTTTCATAAAAGTTATGGTGAGTACTAAATTCTATATTTATTGATTCATGTTTCAGTTTAACCGAGTGCTATTCTCAGTCATTTCGACACAAAACCAACAGCATGTGCATTATGTTAGCCTGCCAACTACAACAAAATAATGTTGGACACAATAATGTTAATTACACACCTGTATTATTTATGTCCAAGATATGGTTATGACCATACTGTTCTCTCTAGGTCTCTGAGTTCCTATTTATTGTTATTATATTATTACTTTGTGACAAGGAAACGTATCTGCTATAACATGTTTCTTTCTTTTTTTTTCAGTATAACTGTAGCGTGAAGCCACTATTGCTGGACGCAATAGTGGCTTCACGCTACTATATATCTTTTTGTTCAACACAGAATATGATATTTTGACGAACTGCTGTAAACAAACAGGTGTCCGGCCACAATGATTTTCATTTTACATGCAAATATGCAATTTACACAGTATTTTCTAGCATTTTCACAGTCTGGAAAGTTAATAACTATATTGTTACTATTCGAATAATCATTTAAACGACAACAATGTTCTTCCTTGAAAACACTTAAAATTACATTTTGTGACTCAACGGGAGCAGTTTATTTATTTTTTCAGTTTTTATTTTTTTAGAAAATTAGATTAATAGGTGACATTTGTATAGAGTTATAGCATTGACATTGCTATATTATTATTTAACATACAGGGCCACCGGGAAACCACATTAAGAAGCAGCTGAAGCAGAATAACTTTCAGAGCCCTGGTAACTTTGCTGAATGTCTGCTGTCCTGGAAGAAAAGATGGTGCCCTTCAATTTAGGAAGCTTTATCAATGCATTCTTTGTGCTTTTTGGATTTTTCTACTAAACATGGAGTACAACAATGACTTTCTAAACATGTTCATGTGGTAAATATTTCAAGATGCAGCTTCAAGTGCTTAAAGTTTTTTTTGTTGTTGTTTTTTCTCCACTTTTTAATGAAGCTTTTTTGAGATTTTTTTTTCTGTTCTGTCAACTGGGTTAAATACACCATTGTTTTTTATTTAATGGTGTTTTTAACATTTTTAAAATGTAAATGTATTTGATACTTAATGTTAACGAACAGGTTTAAGCATTGAAATGTGATTTCATGAGTTACACTACACTAGTAGACATTACACATTGCATAAAACAATGGTTAAAGTAATCTGAGAAAAAATATCTACATTTTATTGTGTTTTTGACATTTTTTGCACATGTCTGTGTTTGTTTTATTTACACCAGCTTTTGTATAGTTAAAAAAATGCATGACCTTGAATGGTTAATTGTAGAAATGTTCAATGTATTGGTTATTTTTAAGTATTTTCACAATAGTGCCTTTAAAATAAAAATAAATAAATGTGGCAGTCTTTAGTGTATCATTATTTCGTACATTTTATTATTATTTTATTTTATTATTTTATTTTATTATTACAGTTTCTGGTAACACTTTGTAATAACTACACACTTTGAATCATTTACTAAGCATTAGCAAATAATTAATTTATTATCTGTTAAGCATTAATTATACATTGACAGGTGTTAGTAAGCAGTTTACAACTGCAGATAAATGCTATATTCTTGACTTATAAGCACATATTGTTATGAAGCGGACAGGAGACAGAGGTAAGTGAAAGTAATGTGGAT
>CAIGQQ010030047.1:229236-240963 GCA_903798035.1 Danio albolineatus | reverse complement strand
CACAGCACACACCAGATACAAAGACCACAGCAGACAGGACACTCGGGAACAGGAGGACTCGGGATCAACAGGATGACTAGGAGGAAGAGAATAAAGACAGGGTAAGTTCAATAGCTTGAGTTTCTGAGGATGACTTCGCTGAGGAATCGCTCAGTGTCCGCTTTCGTCAAGACGAGCCTGGACACTGAGCGACCAGAGGACTGTGGCTTTATAGTGCTCGTGAATGTGAATCAGCTGGGTGCTTGTTAGAAGGCAGGTGATGGTGATCTTCGTGATTGCGGGACGTGAGAGCCTGACCAATCCGTAACACATATATAATGTGCTTAATGATTGTATTTTCATACTTTGTTAATTTTTTTTTTTTGGATTATTAAATTAGGTATTGCATTATTTACAAACCAGTTATTTGAGAGATGTTGCTGGTTTTTAAAGATGATTCAAAATGTGTAAGTAAATGAATAATAAACTATTCAAATTGACATTTATATAGATTATTATTCAGGCATATTAATAGTCAATTTGTATGTTAATAAATGCTTTTTTTGACTTTATCCAGTTTTGTGACAATCTAGTGAAGACTATTTGTGCTTTATAAATCCCTTTATAAATGACAATTAAAGGCTCAGTTATATTCTAAACATTGGGAAAAAAGAAAAAAAAAACTAGTCGTTTCTATTAATTTGTAGATACACAAATGAAACTGTATCAAAATAAAATTACCAAAGTTACCAAATAAAAAAATAATGTGTTTAGTTACCAAAATAAAATTAATGTGCAGTTTAAACATCGCTAAATAACATTGAACTGCTGTACCATAATATATTGTTAAATTATATTGTTGTTTTATCCAATGTAATGTTATATTTTGACATTTCAAAATGTTACTTCTGTTATTCGGCAATGTTTAAAATTTACAGTAATTTTACTTTTTAGATAAGATTGCAAAGATGGATTTTTCATTTGATACTGAGACTTTAATTGTCATTTATTAGGGATTTATAAAACATAAGTAGTCCTCACTTTAGATTAGGTCACAAAATTGGGTGAATTTGAGTTAATAAAGCATTCATCAATATATAAATGAACTGTTAGTATATGCCTGACTAATAATAAATATGTGTTGATTTGAATAGTTTACTAACTCATTTACTAACTCATTTTGAATGATCTTAAAAAAAAACAAGTACAATTAAATGCAAATGATTTATAAATAATGCAATAAAAAATAATCAGTAACATAGTATAAAAACAATTAATAAACACATTTAAATGTGCTCATAAGTCAATAATAGAGCATTTGTATCTGCCATTAAATACTGCTTACTAGCATCTATTAATGGAGTTAACGCTTAACAAATAGTGAATTCTCTATTTGCTAATGTTTAATAGATGATTCATTGTGTGTAGTTATAATAAATTGCAACCCATTTTCTTTTGAGACAACTGAAAATAAACAATTTAGTAAAGTTGCAATTTTTACAATATACATTTTTAAATTAAGAAAAACAAACAAACAATTTAAAATGATCAATTGAGCCAATAACATGATCTGGCAGACTTGATGGGGATTCAATTGGCCCAATACATTATTTCTCATTGAGCCAATGTTAACAGGCTGTTGCTGTTTGACGAATCAGTTTGACGAATTTCACTTGGGCCAATTGAAAAATGTAGAAGTGACCAGACACTAGTCACAATAGGGTGGTCATTTTTATATATATATATATATATATATATATATATATATATATACATATGATGTATTTTAGTTCATTGCAGAGTAATAACTAAATATGTACACTTTTTGTTCCATTTCAGAGCTGGGTATCAGGCCTGATATCAATGTCATGCCATCAGCAAGTGTCATTGAAGGAGACCTCCTAACCTTTAGCTGCTATGTGGATATGGCTCATCAAAGAAATTCAGATCTTAGAATCAGTCTTGTCCATGGACATACCACACTCGTTTTGAATATGGGCCAGAAAGCTTACAACATGTCTGCTAAAGCTAGGGACTCTGGGCAATATGAGTGCATTGCAAGCTTCGGTGCCATTCATAAATCCTCCTCTGTAAACATCACTATAAATGGTGAGAGATGTAGAATGCTTGTCAGTGTTTCATTATTTATTCAGTGTGAAATTTTGCTAAGAAGTTTAAAGTTAAGAATTATACAATTTTTCATTAATGATTAATTTTTAAAACAGTATTGTAGATGGATACAGTAACCATTGGGGACACGATGACTGTGACTGTTATATTAAGATATTTTATATCTATTTATACCATCACATCTTAGAATGTGCGTTTTAGGTCTTGTTTGCTTGGAAACCTAGGTTCTTTCCTTATCTGTTTAGCACTGTAAATGTATTCTGCTTTGATAAGTATTTGCATATTTTTGCTTCAGAGCTTTTCTCTGTGCCTGCCTTGAGCATTTACCCATCTGAAGTATTTGAAGGAGAACACTTCAACATCACCTGTCAAACTGACATATTTGCTTCTGTGAGAATTCAGCGGGAAGATATAAAGTACTTCATATACAAAGAAAAAACTCTTGTAATAAGCAATTACAGATATAGTAGTACTGCAAGCAATGTGACCAATGGAAAATACATGTGTGTGGCAGAAGCCAATGGCATAATCAAAGAGAGCTTGAGAGTTCTATTTAGAGCAAAAGGTAGGCAGTCTCTTGTCATCAATTCTGCTGAAACACATAAAAATAAATCTGATCAATACAAAACAAGTAAAAACATATTTGTTCATTAACCATTGTTCTTTTTAAGTACTTGTCTCACAGCCTGAGATCACAGTGGATGGTCCTCCTGTTATAGTGGATAAACATTTTTGGATTCATTGCCACTCTCAGAATGGAAGTCTGCCAATTATCTACACACTGAAGAGAAATGACATTACCGTGAACAGGACAGAGGTGTCTAACCCTCATGAGACGGCTCGTTTTATAGCCATGATATCAGCTCCCTCAGACATCAGTAGTTACTTTTGTGAAGCAGAGAATAATGGAAAAATCTCAGTCAAGATGAGTCAAAGGCTAAATGAGACTGTAATAGGTAAGGACATGAGATATAATTTTTTTTTTAAGCATTTTGTTTTCATTTATTTATTTATTTATTGAAATAATATTTATTGACATTTGGAAATGATTTATTTGGACTGTTTGATTAAGAGAAATGATTTGTTCCAGTAAGCTATAACATGTAATTTTTAATCTCAACCTTTGAAAGGCCCTGTTGTATCCAATATTCAACACCTTCCCTATATAGATATATAAAGATATTTCTGCCATAAATTATGACAAAAGTGATTGTTTTAAAACTGGAATGTTATATTAAATAATTAACCATGATTTGGCTTTTGATTCCATAAGCATTGATATTGTGTATTTTTAGAACATTTTATCCAAATAAAATGTTATACTGCTATTAATAATTTATAGTAATTAAATTACTACTAACATTTTAGATTAATACTAATTATACTAATCATTATTAGTTACTAATAGTTTATTAATCATGTTTAAGTCATCGGGCAGCGCAGAGGCGCAGTTTGTACTATAGCTGTCGCCTCACAGTAAGATCAGTGGTTCGAGCCTCAGCTGGGTCAGTTGCCATTTCTGTGTGGAGTTTGCATGTTCTCCCCTCTGGGTCCTCCGGTTTCCCCCACATTCCAAACACAGTGACAAGACCCGTAGTGTATTTGTGTGAATGAGAGTGTATGGGTGTTTCCCAGTGATGGGTTACAGCTGGAGGGGCATCCACTATGTAAATCATATACTGGATTAGTTAGCGGTTCATTCCACGGTGGTGACCCCTGATTAAGAAGGGACTAAGCTGAAATGAAAATGAATGAATGAATTTGTAATTTTAGGCCCCCTTGGACTAAACTAAAACCCTTATTTGAGAATCATGGAATTAATCTCATGTTACTTATTTCTTTTTTTCTCTAGTTCCAGTAGGGAAGCCTTTACTAACAGTCATACCAATACCTGGAAATATTGAAGAAGGCAAAGATGTTACCCTGATATGTGGCATTCCCAAGGGCTCCCCGCCAATCAATTTTAGGTTTTATGGCAACAACCATACACCAATAAACACCACTACAGTTCAGAGTAATTCATCCTCATTTGTCTTGAGTGCAGTGAGCAGACAGAACAGTGGAAACTACTACTGCGAGGCATTTAACCTAGCTGATAAATTAAGCAAGAGTGACATCATCTCAATCGAAGGTGAGCTTATCCCTTTTTAAAAATGCATGTTTAATTTGTTCTTTCTATCTAAGTTTCTAAAAAAGTTACAGTTTAGTCTAGGAAATTCACTAAGAAGTAAATAAATTCAGTTTTGCCCTATTAAATTATATATAAATTATATAAATTACCTAAATAATGAATCAGTGTTTGTACAAATTCCCTTTCTTTGACTAATTTAGTAATAAAGCACCAAATTAAACTAAACTATGCACAACAGATGCAAAGTTTTTTTCTGTCTGTCTGTCTCAAATTCAATATCAAATTCAAGTTCAGTTCACTTTATTGGCATTGCATACATGGGTACATAATGCCAAAGTGTACATAGAGGGGGGAAGTCATATATAAGACTATATCCAGTATACATATAAAACAATAAAATACATACATATATTTAGTAATGCTGGGCAAATTAATGCATTATTATCGCATAAGCTAAAGGTCACAAAAAGTTGGGCGGTTGATTAGTATTGGCTTAGGTATCATCACTTCTCAACCAATGAGAACATTTGTGGCAGGCCTAAGATTGCTGAAGATTGCTACTTAGCTCTCATATGAACTGGTCTGGGGTGCGTTTCCGAAACAATGACGTAACTTGCGCCTGAACTGCTGTACTTCGATACATCATTGACAATATAGTAACGAGTGTTTCCCAAAACTGTTACCCTCTCGCAAGTCCATCATTTAAAGCACTTTAGTTATAACATAAATGTCCATGACCTCATATTTTTTGTGCAAATTGTTTTTAAAAAATCTAATATTAGTTTTGTTAAAAACATGCTCTCATTTTCCACATTAATTTAAATTTATATAAACAGCACAAATCATCACCTTGGAATTATATGCTATGCATTCCATAGCAAAGAAGTTGTAATAAGTTGTCAATTAATAAGAATATGTCAATGACTCAATTCTGACAAAAATGTCAGATAGAACCTTATAATTAAAAGGTGACAAAATGTTGCGCTATGTTTCATTTGCAATTATTATTGAGAATATTCAATATTCTATTATAACACATAAAACCACTTACAATAAGCTAACATTTATTCTAATTTCAAATATAAATATATAAATAAATATGTTGTAGTGTATACAATATAGAACTGTCACTTCCCAGATTAAACAGTCAGGAGATGGTGAACCGGTTCAACTCAGCCAACAGTGTTATGGACAAACAACACACCAGGGGTGCAGGCAAAAATAAAGACTGTTTATTAATAAACAGTCAACAAAGACAGGCAGCCGCACACTGGACGTCGGATGATGCGCAGTACTGAAGAGGATAACGAAGATTCAAAGAGGGGTGGAAGCCTGCAAAGAAGGAGAGGAAGGTGGCAAGTGAAAAGCCAGACTTTTTGTCCACAGATGTATCCCGGAGCTTTTGGTGAGATATCGATTGGCGGCATGACGAGTTTATTCTCACTTCTTAGTGAGAGCATTATGCACAGCTCTCCAGGTACGTTGACAGCATTTAATGAATGCTTTGACTGATGGAACCATGGTGGAAAACAAGGGAGGCTGATGGCCTTAACAAGCCTGAAAGGGGAGAGACCGGTGAATGATGTCGGTGGTGAATTATAAGCGTATTCGGCCCAGCCCAGTTGTTCGCACCATCAAGACGGATTACACACTGTAAGGGTACGAAAAAGCCATACAAAAATTTGATTGACACGTTCTGCCTGCCCGTTTGTCTGGGCATGGAAGCCCAATGTACTGGCAGGACAACCTAAATGATGACAAAATTCCTTCCAAAACTGTAAGTAAAACTGTGGACCTCAATCAGAGACAATATCAGTGAAAAACGTGGTCAAAGGCTAATAAATCCATCTCGGAGGGTAGAGGGAGGGTAGTTTAAGAGCGGGGATAAAGCACACAGATTTGGAGAAGTGATCGACAATAGTTAAAATGACTGTTTTACCCAATGACGGTGGAAGGCCAGTTACAAAATCTATGACAATATGTGACCAAGAATGGGAAGGTGTCGGAGCAAACCAGCAGGTGGAATATTACTAGATTTAGTCTTGACAAAACACTGAATGTCATGACACATGGACGGCCACCAGAAGCGTTGACACATGGTGGCATAACTTCCCTTAATGCTTGAGTGGGCAGAAAGTTTGGATGCATGACACCAACGAAGGACTGCTTGGCGAGCTGTGCACGGGACATGCGAAATACTGGTGCCAGTGAGGGATCTTTTGACAACTCATTCGATACTTCAAGTGACCGCCCCTAGGAACTATTCTCTAGATAATATGGTTTCAGTGGGTGGGTTGCTGTCCGTAGTGCTGAATTGGCGAGATAGCGTGTCTGGTTTAATATTCTTAGTTCCCGGCCAGTAAGAAATGGTGAAATCAAAATGAGTAAAAAATAAAGCCCAACGAGCTTGACGGGCATTTAATCTAACCAAGTGCTAGATGAATGGCTAGAGGTTTGCGATTTCCCACATCATAGTTTTGTTCAGCAGGTGAAAGATGGTGGGAAAATAGGCACAGGGGGGGATCTTGCCATCTACTGTCAAATGTTGAGGTAAAACGGCTCCCACTCCGGTATAAGAGGCGTCAACCTCCATGATAATTTTTTTTGCAAGGTCAGGCATTATCAGAATGGGAGCAACGATGAATTGACTCTTTAATCGGTCAAAAGCTGCCTCTGCTCTGTTGGACCATACGAATTGTGATTTGGATGAAGTGAGCATGTTAAGTGGGGTAGCAATTTGGGTGAAATTACATACAAAATGGTAAAAAATTGCAAAGCCAAGAAATCGGGGACTGAGGAAAGGGCCAATCTAACACCGCTCGCACTTTCGCCAGGTCCATACTAATGGCTTCGGAGGAGATGACTAAGCCTAAGAAAGTTATTGAACTGACACAAAAGACGCATTTCTCTGCCTTGACAAACAGGCAGTTTTCTAGCAGTTGCTGCAGAACCCATTGAACGTGGGTCTGTAGAGAGGGCAAAAAGATTAGTATGTCGTCAAGATAAACAAAAATAAAATTGTTCAGCATATCTCTAAACACGTCATTTATGAGAGCTTGAAATACAGAAGGTGCATTTACTCGTCCAAAGGGAAGAACACGATATTCAAAGTGACCAACAGAGGTGTTAAAAGCTGTATTCCACTCATAACCTTCCTTAATCCGAATGAGATGATAGTGATTAGTGAAAATCTTAGCACCCTGTAATATCTCGAAGGCAGTAGACATAAGAGGTAATGGATAACAGTTCTTGATGGTTATGCTAATAAGCCTGCAATAATCAATACAGTCATGTAAAGTACCTCTATTTTCTTAACGAAGAAGAAACTGACCCCTGTACTGGCGAAGTAGAGGAAATTATGGTTCCAGCAGTCAGGGTTTTCTCAAGGGCTTCAGGCTGAGGGACAGACAATGAATAAAGTATACCACGGGGAGGAGTGCTGCCTGGTAAGAGATCGATTCTGCAATCATAGGGACGGTGAGGAGGGAAAGAAGGCAAACAGGACCGACTGAACACCACCCACAGATCGTGGTTTTTCTCCGGAACCCCACATAAATCACTGGATTCCTCCTGAAACACAGAAACAGAAGACACAGCAGGCACAGCAGAGACAAGACATTCAACATGACATGAGAGACTCCAAGACATTACATTTCCTTTCGACCAGTCTATAAGAAGGTTATGTTTAATGAGCCAGGTATGGCCCAGTACAATTGGAATTAGAGGAGAATTAAATAAATAGAACGAGATCTCCAGGTGATTGCCAGCAAGAGCGAAACTCGCGGGAATTGTTGTGCGGCTAACGGTAGCCAGGTGCTGGCCATCACGGGTATAAACATTTATAGGCTCTCTCAAGTCCTTAAATGGAATTTCTTGTTTGAGTGCCCACGATTCATCCATAAAGCTGACCTCAGTTGACCCCCAAATTGATGAGGGCTTGACAGGTAACCGAGACCCCAGAACAATGAAGAAGAGCAGGGAGGTGAGTGTGGGATTTAGGGGATGAGGATAGGGTTGTCAATAGAGGTGTGAACCTACGGTGGTCTCAAGGTTCGGTTCGGTTACAATTATCATGCCATCGGTTCGGTTCGATATTTCAGTTCGATATCTTAGTGCATCACGGTGCATTGACGATGCTTTCCATACATAATTTTATATTTTACTTTACAGCACAAGAATTCGTGTAGTACAATGTAAAAATATATGTAGATTTATATATTATTTGTAATACAATTTTGTTCTATAATACAATCAGATATATGAACTGTACCTTTAAAAACTCAAGTACATGCACAGAACAACATGAGCGTTTAGAGCAAATGAACAAAAATATCCCACTCGCTTTCTGAGCTTTGTCTAGGGAGTTCTTACACCCATATGATTGGTCACGTGCTCAACAGAAAGGGCTGCGATTGTTTTTAATGCTCTGGCGCTGTATATCAATGAGTGACACTGATAAACAGTAGCACAATTTCAAAGTTGATCCATAATAGACACAGAAGAGAAAACTTGCTCTTGGTCGTGTCTGTATCCAGAAGTAACGTTGTAACAGCCGAGAGGAGAGGAAAAGTCACACCAGTAGGTCAATGTACTACAGTGAGCGAGAGAGAGAGAGAAAAAAGAGAGAGACAGAGAGAAATTGAGCTTACTTTCATTTTCTCAATTGCAGTGAAATATGGGCTCCTGCTGTTCAGCAAACACACACAAGTTGTGCAGAGGTTCTGCATTTTAAGTAGTGTTTAATTACTTCCGCTCGCCTCCCTCGCCATAGTAGGCTTCCGCGGCATATGAGAATATGACATCAGTACGTAAAAACCGGTTATGATCTATTACTGAACCATTGCTAAATTGTCTGCATCTGTATCGCGATGCACCGAAGGAACAATAAATTTTGACACCCCTAGTTGTTGAGCTCACCAGTACTCCTCGATCTACTGGCATGTTTGGTCTTTTACTGGACACCGCCATAATACATACATTTTTGCTCCATCAGACGCCGCTAGCGTTCCACAGGAGTGATATGCAACCTTCCGAGCTGCATCGGCTCCATTTCTGGTGCAGAGACGGTTGGAAGGGGAACGGGAAGATGCTGCTACTCAGGGAGGTGGTAGGTCCCGAGTAAAAAGCTCCTCCTTAATCTCTGCATTGAGTCCATCGAGAAATCAAGCTATTAGTGCTGGCTCTTTCCACTAACTGGTCGCAGCTAACGTGCATAACTCAATGGCATAATCGACCACAAACCTTCTTGACTGGCGCAGCCCAGCGAGCTGGGAGGCTTCATGCCTGAACAACGATCGATCAAACACCTTGACCATCTCCTGCTTGAAAAGTGGGTAGCGAGAGCAGCTCTCCAATTCGGATTGTGCCCCACTCTCTCACTGGTGAGGAGGGAAAGTATGAAAGCAAAATTTGAGCGACCCTCTGCGTAAATGGCAGCACTCGAGAGGGTAACGAAGGCTCTGAGAGAAGTGGAAGCTAGCAGAGAAGGTAGGCAGGTGGCTGATCAGGTGAGCTGGTAGTCGTCAGGCAAAGCAGAGTACAGGTGAGCTCCGTGAACAAGTAACACGCACACAAGACAGTACTCAACTAGACTAGACAAACTACAGAAAATGTCTCTAGTGATAGAAGCACGGTGGCAACTAGCGTAATCAGACAACACAGTGAGTAATAACCTGGTCCGATAATTTGGACTTCCTAGACCAAAGCTGTGATCTAGTTCTTGTTCTTCATGTGAGTTCTGTAACATCAGTGGGCAGCACTGCTCCCAGGGGAGCAGTCTGAAAATCATTTCCTCTTTTTTCAGTTTTTCTGCTCCGCGATTGACAATTTAGACGTTTTATACTATCTTTGGGTGGCTCCAGCCCAGAGCATTCTAGAAGAACTCCAGACCCCTCTGCACTTTGCGTTGAGCTCCTCCAGGAGTGGCCAAAGCTTCCCCAGAAGCCCAGGATGTGGAGTTACCCTCTTCACAGCCTGCTGAGGTTCCCCACCCCTTGTCCAGTGCTGCGTAGAATGGGTTGCTGCCCCAGCAGTCCGCCTTGGAATGCGACTAATGAAGGGTCACCATTCTCTTTGGTATGGGGCCAGTCAATTTCAATGCAGCACCACAGTATGACCTCCGGGCTTCTTTCTCACCCAGTAAATAAACTCCCTCAATCTCTTCACCACATAACAGGATTCTACCCAGGCACAACCCAATTTGTGTGAACATCCCTTCTGTCTCTTCGTACCATAGACCCAGACAAGATCTCCTTAATTGAAGTCACGCACTGTGCAGTGATGGTCATATGCTAACCCATTACTCTCTGGGTGCAAGAGAGTTGTCCTTGTGTTACGAATATCCAATAGGCTGCCCCTACCAGATGCTGTTATAGCGGGGCATGAGACTGGCCTGCTGTTCTTATTTCTGAACATCTGAATAGATGTTCATGTTTCCTCAGAACATCTGAATAGCTTCATTTTAGATAACATTTGTTGTGCAGTGACGTAGATAACAATTTGGTGACGCAGTTTGCAAATGTTCATTGGAACGATGGATTTAGGAAACACCAAATCAACAAACTATGTTTGTAAAAACGAAACTTGTGAGCTTAGCTGGCTAATGATGGTTTTCGGAAATGCACCCCTGGACGATAGCAAAAAATAGCAAACTCTGAAACAGACATTTTCAATAAATGGTAAAAATGGTCAAATCCAAAGCTATATGTCACTACTGCAAGTTTTAATATCCCGAAGTACTTCAAGTCAGAAGAACAATATTACTTGAATGCAGTACACATTGTTGATGCCAGCAAACCATGCACCCAAACAAACAGTGGACTTTGGTCATTTGCAGAGTACATTTACATTTTCAGAAGGAAAAGAATCTAGTAACTGCTTAGATTGCTCACACATAAATGCCAACTGACCTACCCGGGACTCGATCCAGTGACCTTTATGCTGAGAGGCAACAGTGTTAAATATAGAGAATGGTCAGGCAATATTACTACTAAACAGTTAAAATGCAAAAATCAAAAGTTAGAGTTGAACCTGATACTGTATGAGGGTCAGAGTATTGCATCCCAATAAAAAAGAACAATGTAAGATGAACATTCAAGTACTACAAAAACAGACTGTTTCACAAAATACACAGATACAAAAAAACTACTATTTAAATAAAATACAATGCATATTTAATATGAGACATTCAAATTAGTAACATAGGCTTTTGATTTGTTGTCAAAGGGTCAACCTAATATTTGAATAAGTGGTGGAAGTGATAAAAAATAAACAAGCTAACTCACAATAAAGGGCTTTTAAGATTCTCTGTGGTAGTTTTGCTTTTTTATTTACATATTTGTGCCATAAAACTGTTGTATAAGATGCAATATTCAACTCATAGCACTGTGATATGTCTTTATATATGGTTGTGATAATTAGGGCTGTCCCAGACTAAATATTTTGGTAACACTTTATAATAACTACACGCTATGAATCATCTATTAAGC
>CAIGQQ010030047.1:167026-228836 GCA_903798035.1 Danio albolineatus | reverse complement strand
TCAGTACAATTTTTAAATGTTTTAAAATAAGCTTATCCTGCTCACCAAGGCTGCATTTATTTAATCAAAAACACTGAAAAAAAATGTAAAATTGTGAAATATTATTGCCCTATAAAATAACTGTTCAGAAGTTGTTTATAATTTAATTTAATAATATATTCTAGTGATTTTAAAGATACATTTTCAGCTTCATTACTCAGTCTTCAGTCACATGATTCTTCAGAAATCCCTCTAATATTAATAATAATAATAATAATAATAATAATAATAATTATTATTATTATTATTATTAATAGTAATAAAAGCAATAATGACTGGAGTAATAATTTCATTTGAAACCACATACAATAACAAAGCAGCTATTTAAAATGTATTCATTCATTCATTTTCTTTTCGGCTTAGTCCCTTTATTCGGGGGGTCGCCATGGCGAAATGAACCACCAACTTATCCAGCATGTGTTTTACACAGCGGATGCTCTTCCAGAGGTAACCCATCACTGGGAAAATTATTTAAAATAAATATTTAACAATTTAACAATTTATTTTTATTTTTAATAATAAATGCTGCCATGATGAATAGAATTGTTAAAAAAAAAAAACCATGATGGAAAAAAACTAATAAAACTGAGCCCACTGAGAACTTTTGACCGGTAGTGTATGTATATATATATATATATATATATATACACAGTTGAATTATTAGACCCCTGAATTATTAGCCCCCCTGTTTATTTTTTTACCCAATTTCTGTTTAATAGAGAGCAGATTTTTTCAAGACATTTCTAACCATAATAGTTTTAATAACTCATTTGTAATAACTGATTTATTTTTTTCTATGCCATGATTGCCATGATGACAATAAATAATATTTTACTAGATATTTTTCAAGACACTTCTATACAGCTTAAAGTGACATTTAAAGGCTTAACTAAGTTAATTATGTTAACTTGGTAGGTTAGGGTAATTAGGCAAGTTATTCCATGATGATGGTTTGTTCTGGAGACTATGGAAAAAAAAATAGCTTAAAGGGGCTAATAATTCTGACCTTAAAATGATCTTTAAAAAATTAAAAACTGCTTTTATTTTAGCTGAAATAAAACAAATTACACTTTCCCCAGAAGAAAAAATAATAATAGACATTCTGTGAAAATTTCCCTGCTTTGTTAAACATTATTTGGGAAATATTTAAAAAAGGGAAAAAAACAAAGGGGGGGCTAATAATTCTGACTTCAACTGTATATATAAACGTGGGTGCTGGAAATTTTTTAATAAGTATTTTTCTTCCCCAACACCTCAGAATGCCTGCATTTCCTAAATCAGATGACTCCCTAATCCATGAAACTCATTATAGTGGTTTCTCAGGTAGTCTCTTTTTATTGTTATTTTTTTATCTGTTTATTGACAGCCATCATTCACTCCATACATTCTTTAACATTATTTCATCTTATTACTCCCTGTTGGGGTCATTTAAAATATAAATCTAAATATATAGAATTCGTTTTTATTTAGCCTTATGATAAAACAAAAGGTTGGGTTAATACGCACACACACACACGTTTGTTTTTGTGAAAAGTGGGTACATTACATAGGTTTCTATACACTTTATACTGTCCAAACTGTATATTATATTGCCCTCGCCCCACCCCATCCCTAAACCCAAGCATCACAGGAGACTGTGTGCAGCTTTACTCTCTAATTAAACTCATTCTGTGGGATTTATAAGCTTTTTGAGAAATGAGGACGTCACCAATGTCCTCATATTTCACTTCCTTTTTGTAATACCTGTGTCATACCTGTGTCATTATACAGATTTGTGTCCTGACATGTCAAAAAAACACGTACACACACGCACACACGCACGCACGCACGCACACACACACACACACACACACACACACACACACACACACACACACATACATATCCTGTTCATGAGTCAAAAAAAAATTCAGGCTTCACTCTCTGTCTGTTTACATCACTTACTTTATAACCAGTTAATTTATAACCACAGTATTTAGCTGTTGGTTGCCACTAAATCTTGCTATATCTTGGTACACTTAGACTGTCTAATTGACCTGTCATTATGCTCCAATCCACCTTGCTTATGGATATGAACATCAAACCAAAAACTATGTTTCTCTTTGGCAATGAATAAATGTCTGAGTTCAGGTCCGTATGCAACTGGTACTTAACTGTCATTTACCCGTCATTTATCTATCTGTGATCAAATTACTTAAACTAAACAATCCAAATAATAAATAATTTTCTTTATGAAAAACATAGTCATTTGTAAAAACCACATCCATTTTCAGACCATACTTTATTTCAAACAAGGAAAGAGGCAATGAAACTGTTGATTAGATTTTATAATATCTTAAAATGTTCTCAATAATGTTCAATTTGTTATGAATTTTTGTAGTTTTTTTATGCAAACAAGAATTACAAGAAACCCTGGCAGTTGAAAAAATTTAACATCATCAATGTCGGTCTGATCATTCATCTTAACTGTGTGTATTTTTTGTTTACCACATTCTTTGTCTCTGACAGCTTTGCTTGTGATATGTGTATGTGCTTTTCTCCTGCAGTCTTATATTTGGTGTTTGTTTTATTTTATACTTACAACATACAGTATGTGTTAATATGTTATTTGATGTAAAATACTAATAAAATAATTTATACGTAGTTTCATAATTTGCGGTGTATTCTCCTATTATATGATCACTGTTGAAATGTACTTTTTTCCCATCATGTCTTTTTAAGCATATTTGGGGGATTATATTTGAATTTTTTTTCCCAAAATTTTATTCATTTTTTTTAAATATTAATATTTTATGGATTAAATCATGTTGTAAAGTTGCAATCTTGACTTGGGTAGGCATTTACTTCATGTCGTTTGCTGCTTTATTTGTCTGATCTAGTACACAGTCAACAGGGCCAGACCAAACAGTTTTCTTCAGATGTATCTAAACCACACCAAAGTCTGTGTAAATACTGAGAATCTAGCTAAAAGACAACATTTCTAGATAAAGAAAACAAATTGTTAGTTAAGCAAATGTCACATACTAATCCTAACTTTAAGTTCCAATATGCTGAAAGCTGAGCATATAGATTTGAAAAATCAGGGTAAGTCTAAATTTGGCAGAGATTTAAAAAAAAAAGAAAAAACGTGTGTGTGTGTGTGTGTGTGTGTGTATGTGTGTGCGTGTGTGCGTGTGTGTGTGTGTGTGTGTGTGTGTGCGTGTGTGTTTGTGTGTGTGCATGCATAAAAATCTACTTTGTCTCAAAAATGAAATACATGCTTTTGTACAAAACACTCTAATGCACATAATACTCTACTACTTCTAATGCAATAACTTTGCTCTGTGTTTCAGTGGGGGTTAATAATAAAGAAAGTGTTTGGAGTAAAAAAACTCCAGGTAAGTCACCACATGAGTCATGATGGTTTCTAATAATCATATCTCATTGAAAAAAAAGTATTCTTTTGTTAATCTTTGTCTTAGTGTTTTTCACTTGTTTTTCACTAGATGTTTCTGATGAGAGCAATCTACAGTTGCCAAATGAAGGTGATGTAGAGTACACAGAAGTGGTTCATTCTCAACCTGTAGATCCTACACGAAGTAAGTTCAATCTTACAAATTTGTATCCAACGCTGGTCTTTTTCCTCTCACTCTCCTTGCCTTATGTGAAGGAAGGTTATGATTTTCTGACATGCATGAGCTGATTAGAGAAATGCTAATTCCTGTGTGGAGTCTAAACATCCAAATTATCAAGGGTCTTAGATTTTAATTACAGTCCTTATTTTCTTATCTTATAAACAGGAAAAGCCAGATTAAGTATGTTCCTTTTATCTCTGAAAAAAAAAATACAGCAAGCTATTATTGTTAGTTGTACTTTTGTTGTATTATTGTTAGTAATACTAATAGTGCATGTTAAATCTGACTCAACCTTTTTATATTTTTTTGTCTTTTGCTTTTTAGTTCCTCTCAGAAAAGGCACAGATACTGTGTACAGTGAGCTACAGACCCAAGGTACAATTACCCATGCGAAATGAAAGAGAGCGTGCATGTTCAACTAACATTATGTAATGGAGACTCAGTGTCATTCTAATAGATATTTCTAATTGTTTATAAAGGGTTTCCTGATCACATTAATCATGTAAGTAACATTCTATCACTTCTAATGACCTTTTAAGCATTATATAAATTTTTGCTTGACCTATAAAACAATCTGTAAGTATAATGTGACTCAAGCAGATGAATGACTTTTTACATAGATAATGAAATAATGTTTTCAATAACATAAAAGATTTCTAATCACACAGTACATTAAGGCCTCATTGGTTAAAGTTGGTAATGCATTTAAAGAACGAGGTGAATAAATAATGAACAATACTTGTACAGCATTAATTAATCATAGTTCAGCATTTACTAAATTTCCTCAATTTCTAAATTTACACTTGTTAACATTAGTTAATACATCATCAGTTTACATGAACTAACTATACCATTAATTAAAGTTTAAAAAGGTAAATCAATATTGTAATAAATGTATTGTTCATTGTTTGTTCATATTAGTTACATTATCTAACAATAACTAATACAACCTTATAGTGAAGCATTACGACAAATCTAAACATCATTTTTTACAAAACTTAAAATGTGTCTGTGTAGCATAATTTGTTTAAAGAAACTATTTTGTTTGTCTTGTTATCTACTCAGTAGAAGTGTAAGTGTTGCAGAAAGTGCACACAATAAAAATTAATTGAAGTATTATAAAGTATAAAATAAAAAATAGCAAACAGAGAAACCTTATATAAGGGCATATACACATTTAAAAAACAAATATAGACAAATGTGTATAAATTTGTTTGTGAAATAGTGTTGTATTCCACAATTATAATCATGTGTTCATGAAATGGATTTCCTGAGGGAAACTAGTGAAACACACTATTCCTGTGTCGGGCCATTCTGATGCACAGTGCTCTAGCATTGTCAGATGTTTAAAAGATAGAGTATGCTGGATGTGAGGTGTCCAGGTAGGGCTGGGCAATTTAATCAAGACAATTTTCATGTGCAGTTTGTCAGTTAAGGCCAGTTCCAGCCCATGCTTTTAGATGAAGCAGAGTTCATCACACAGAATTGTAATACACTTATAAGCTACACAAAAAAACTGGTCTAAGTTTGTATTTAGTTGATAATGACACTGGCATAATCAATTTTGTGAAAATGACAGCTATTTGCATTGCTTCTCAATGAACTACGGCTGTAGTAAATGCTGCATTTGAAATTGCAACATAAAATGTTTTAATGTTCTCACTTTAATCTCACCCATAGTCATGTGTTCGTTAGTCAGTTAAATCTTGTTTACTCTGCCACCACTATATTTTCAAGGGGATTTCCTTTGTTTCTTAGTGTGTATTTGGACAGGTTTCTGGCCTTTGAATCCTTGAGAAGATGTGCATGACAATTGCAGCTTTGCTCAATCATGTATACGATTTAAATTTAATTAATTGCCCATCTTAGTGGCCTCTAGTCAGTGGTGGAATAGAACTGTATGAATTTCCTTAGCTTCCAATAATACTACTACTTCTGCTGGGCCTTTCTAAAAATTAAGGTAATGTGAGTATCCTACTTCAAGGAATGAGAGATGGTAATGGATAGTGCAGCGACATAAATGCCTCCACTGTAATTACAGTGCTGTTTATAATGTTGAATCAAGGGATTGCATGGTATTTTCAGGGATTTGTCATCGACCTGAATGAAGTTAATAAGTGTAATGTTGTCTGCAAACTGTAGTCATTTGTGCAGAGGAATAATAGCAGTGGGATGCCTGTTTGCTTTGTAAGCAAACTAAGAGAATTCAGGAAGGGTCCAGTGATGTTCTTGAGTTGGACCAGCATCAGATTTTCAAATTACTTTGACCACTGACGGTAGAGCCACGGGTCCTTAGCCTTTCAGTATAATTCCTTATTGCCACTCTGACCTCTTTTTGCAGTTTGCATTTGACCTGTTTAAGAAACTTTCCCCATTCCTCTAAGCATCTTCCTTGGCCTGATAGAGCTATCTGACTTTTACAGTGAACCACGGTTTGTCATGGTAGGAATGTACATTGAAAAACCCACTCAGTACCACCTGAGGAAGAAGACAAGACTTGAACAAAAGGACAGAATTTTCCCAAGTCTGAGATCATCAATTCAGAGATAGCACTCACACTCGCACAGAGACCGTTAAAATGATACCAATCATAAAAAGTTAAAATTCATGAATTGTGCAAATATATCAACAACATCATATCACTATAGAAACTTGAATCTCCGTTAATCCAAATACTTCTATTTCTTTTTGATGCATAGTCAATGCACATTGTGCCCGTCCAACTACAGATCGGACTGAACCTCAAATTGCTGGTTCTGGAGGATTGCACCACTGGAATAGTATTAGAACAGTCATGGCTTGTTTCCTATAGTCCTTCCATTACCTGGGAAGCCCTGAAGGGGGTGAAAGCTGTTTTCCTGACTATCCACAACCCCTGCTGCTTTAAGCTTTTTGATTTGTGGGCAAAAAAAGCATGGAGGCTTGTGGCTCTGTGTTGATTATAGATCACTCAATAAATACTGTCATTCCATCCACCCTTGAAAAACTCCAGGGAACACAGATATTCAGCAAGTTGGATGTCAAAAGCACCTACAGTTTTGTCTGCATACATGAGGGGGACGAGTGGAAGGCTCACATTTCTGAGCATGCTGGCCACTGTGAGTACCTAGTGATGCCCTATGGACTAGCCAACACCCCCTTCATATTCCAGGGATTCATGAAAGAGGTGTTCCGTGAGTATTTCTCAGACTCAGCATCAATGACATCTAAATCTACTCCCAGAAAGAGGCTGAACATCGCCACCATGTTTTTGAGGTCCTCCAACATCTCCGTGAACACCACCTGAATCTCAAGGCAGAGAAAGGCATGTTTCATCAGTCATCCATCCACTTCTACTCCCCAAAACTCTCCTCCGTGGAGCAAAACTACAACATCAAGAATCATGAGTTACTGGCCATCAAAACAGCACTAGGGTAATGGAGACACTGGTTGAATGGTGCTAAACATCCATTTCTGGTATACACAGATCACCGCCCCCTTGAGTACCTAAGAGAGGCCAAATGTCTCAACCCAAGACAGGCCAACATCTTTGCTCTTCAACAGATTTGATTTCACTATTTCCTATCATCCTGGATCCAAAAATAGCAAAGCTGATGCACTATCCAGAATTGATGCTTCTACCCTAAAGGTCCTGACCCTCTTCTCTCAAGAGAAGATAATCATCAGTCCTATTCAGTAGACCCTGGAGTGGGAGATCAGAAATGCCAGTAACTCTGATCTAGCTTTGCCGAAGTGTCCACCCAATCTTAACTAAGTTCCCTGCAGTCAAAGAAAACCTCTGATCCATGCCACGCAAACGTCTTTGGGCACTGGTCATCCTGGGACCAGTCAAACCCTCTCACTGCTAAAAGATCACTTCTGGTGGCCTGGAAGGGCCACTGACATCAGAAAGTACGTGAGGGGATGCCGAATGTGCAATGTCCAATGTGCAATGTCCAATGCTCATCGTCATCTTCCATCTGGCAAGCTTCTTCCTCTCCCCATTCCTCTGTCTCTGGTCACACCTAAGAGTAGATTTATCACAAACTTATCACCATCTGATATCATTGTCGGATTCAGTGGTCCCTTCACCAGTATCTGGCAACCCCGTAACATATGAATTCAGACTCCCTTCACACTACTACATTCACCCCACATTACATCCTGAAATCCAGACGTTGTGGAGGTAGATTAGAATACTAGAATTTACAGTACTTTATAATACTACAGTTTCGAACAAAAAAACTGTATTATATCTAGCAAGTTTTCCGTCATGTAGTTAGCAAGCAAAACTTATCATAATGTGCAATATGTCATGCATGCAAGGATCGTTGGTCTCACTCTCTCACACTTTGTCCTAAAGCGACTAATGTATGCTTAGTGGTTGGCCGACAGTGTGCAGGAATTATGCTTATTACTAAGCCACACTTACATGCTATTTCAGACCGTATATTCAGTGTAGCATGCTAAACAATATAGAGACTACGTCACAGGTTGTCATTGTTCAAAAATTAACAAATGTGAATAAAAAATCAACTTCACCTCAGTAAAGCAGGCTAGGCGGAATAGCACTATTAACTTTTTTACTATATATATAGTACGGGAAATGTTCAGACCCCCTTAAAGGGGTGGTCAACAGTGTATTTTTAAGCCTTGGTTGTGTTTATATGATGCAAAGTAATGTGTGTAGAAAATCAGGTTATTTGTTCATACGTACATCTTACTTTGATTATATACAGCTACTCAGCTAACATGAAAATGACTGTCATATTTCCTAGTTCCTCCAGTTCCTCAAGAAGCTCTGATTGGTCAGCTAACATAATGTGCTGTAGTTCGCGGATTAGTTCCACTTCATGCCCCTACAAGCGCACGCTTTTGTGCTGTATAAACATTCAGTCAGAGCAGCTGATTTTGAAAGCCTAAATAGCAATATCTGTTTGAGCGCTAATCAGTGTCTGCAACGAGTGAAAATGGATGCAGCTCCTTTAAGAGAGCTCGCCATATCGCATGTGTGTGTGTGAGTGCATCTGTAGATGCATGTAACTCGAGAACCACATGTGCGCTCAGCGGGACCGATGTTTATTATTATTTTTCACTGATGCTCGAATGAAGTTATTTTTCTGTGATATACAGTGACACTGTTGACCGGAGAAAAAAGCACAAGATGTCGATTGTGACCCATGTGAGCTTGCATTATTTTTTCTACTGCAACACGAGTTAGGCGAGCTTAACTCAAAACTCACATATATTCTGAAGAAGCATGTGTAAGTAGTTCACATATCTTTTGCGAGTTCATTATCTGAGATGTAGAAGTGGCTCACAATGCACAGCTTCTGCTTGGAGTTGCTCCTTTGAGGACATGTTAACCGAACCCAGCACGGAACTGGGAGAGATTCTGGAAGTTCTCTTTTGTCAAATGCTTGTTAAATATTTTATAAATGTCTGGAACATAATTAAATTAAACTGTAATCGATTCTGTCTTTGTCGTGTCCTATGGTATCACACCCTCTGCATGATCCCGCAGTCCCAGTCACCGTTCCCTGTCACCATCCACCACACACCACACCCGTGAGCCCTCTCCTGATTACTAATCATCCACAGCTGCACTCACTTCACTCCATACACATAAATACTCACCTCACTCACTCACCGACTGGTATCGAACTCACATGGTCTCACCTTGTCTCCTCGTCTCATCTTCCTCGGATGCTCTCCTGTGCTCCCTGTGTGACTGCTCTGTCTCCTTGGGGATTCTGTCAGCCTACTGAAAGGGAAGTGACTTTGTATTTACCTGAAGACTACTGTGCACTTGAACTCTCCTCTTTTGAAGCTCTAATCATCTGGCATCGATCTTTGGTGTTGTTATTTGAAGTTCCTAAAATAAATAACACTCTTGTAATCTCTGCCTCCTTCTCCTTGTTGTGACCGTGACAGGATACCAGTTCGAACAAAGTAACCAACAACTCGGCTGCATCATGGAAGCTGCCGCTGGATCCCCTGATCCATTCGCCGAGATTGTCAACACGTTTGTACAAACGTTTCCCTCCGCACCATTAAGTGCAACGCCTGGCTTCCCCACCATCACTAATACGCCTATCTCTCACCCCCTCAGCTATGTCGTCGAGCCTAGCACCTGCAGCGGTTTTATACTCCAATGCTCGCTGTACATCGAGGCAAATGCTCCGCGATTCCCGAACGAGGTATCAAAAGCCTCTTACATGATATAGTTACTTACAGGAAGAGCGCTGCAATGGACTGACTCACTGTGGACTTCGAAGAGTCCTGCACTATCTTCATTTCAAGCTTTAACCAACCACTTCTGGGAAGTATTTGGCGTGGCGCTCACCCCACTTTCAGTGCACGATGAGCTCATCAACCTCCGTCAAGGTACCCCCTCTATACATGATTACACTCTAAAATTTCGCACACTCACTGCCAGTAGCGGCTGGAACCAGTTGGCGCTCCTCGCCGCCTACCGGAGGGGTCTCCAGCCAGAGGTGCGTAAACAAATGGTGATTTATGAGGATAGTGCTAACATTGAAACCTTTATCAAGAAAGCAACGTCAGTCTCCCAGCATCTCTCAGCCTGTTCCACATCCTCACCCGTCGCCAGAGATCCTCCCGTCTGGGCTCCTTCACCACCGCCATTGCTCACTGAAGAACCGATGATCACGGACGCATACCACCTGACTGTATCGGAACGCCACCGCAGGATCCAACACAGACTCTGCCTGTACTGCGGAGAGGCATCCCATTAAATTGCAGTCTGCCCTGTTCGTCCACCTCGCCCAATGGTGAGTGCTTTCACCCTTACACCCGCTGTGTCTAATATACCCCATATCCATGCCAAAATAATCATTCAGAATCAGAATCAGTTTTATTGCCAAGTGTGCTTCACACACACAAGGAATTTGCTTTGGCTACAGAAGCTTCCAGTGTACATAAAGTGACAAGTGACAACACATAATAAATATAAAAAAAGAAGATGATAGACATTAAACAGAGATGCAGTCAGTCCAACGATCTGGATGTTGAAATGTATGTACAGATTTGTTATAAATTTTCAGGTTATAAGGTGCTGTGTACAAATGCGTAAGTATTGCATTGTATGTTGTTATAAGGTGCTGTGTACAAATGCGTAAGTAGAAGTATTGCATTATATATTGTTATAAGGTGCTGTGTACAAGTGCATATGAGAGAGTATTGCACGTTTATTGCACAATAGGAAAATATTAACTGTTCATGAGGTAGATGGCCTGAGGAAAGAAACTTTTCCTGTGTCTGGCAGTTTTTGTGCTCAGTGCTCTGTAGCGCCGGCCAGATGGTAACAGTTCAAACAGGAAGTGTGCTGGGTGCGAGGCATCCAGGGTGATTTTGCGAGCCCTTTTACTCACTGTGGAAGAGTACAGTTCTTGAAGTGTAGGAAGGGTAGTGCCAGTTATTCGTTCAGCAGTCTGGACTATTCGCTGTAGTCTACCGAGGTCAGATTTGGCTGCTGAGCCGAACCAGACGGTGACTGAGGGTGCAGAGGATGGATTGGATGACAGCTGAGTAGAACTGCACGAGCAGCTCCTGTGTTAGGTTGAACTTCCTCAGCTGACGAAGGAGGTACAGTCTCTGCTGGGCTTTCTTCACAATAGAGTCTATGTGAGTGTCCCACTTCAGATCCTGAGAGATGGTGCCCAGGAACCTGAATGACTCCACTGCAGCCACAGTGCTGTTCATGATGGTGAGCGGGGGGAGTGCAGGAGGGTTTCTCCTGAAGTCCACTATCATCTCCACTGTTTTTAGCGTGTTCAGCTCCAGATTGTTGTATTTGCACCATAAAGCCAGCCGCTCCATCTCCTGTCTGTATGAAGACTCGTCACCGTTCCGGATGAGGCCAATAACAGTAGTGTCATCCGCAAACTTCAGGAGCTTGACGGAGGGATATTTTGTGGTGCAGTTGTTGGTGTACAGGGAGAAGAGCAGTGGGGAGAGAACACATCCTTGGGGAGCACCAGTACTGATGGTGCGGCTGTCAGACGTGATTTTGCCCATTCTTACTAGCTGTTGTCTATCTGTCAGAAAGCTGGTGATCCACTGACAGACAGAGCTAGGAACAGAGAGCTGGGTCAGTTTGTACTCGAGCAGTGATGGGACGATGGTATTAGAACTAAAGTCCACAAACAGAATCCTTGCATAGTTCCCTGGTTTGTCCAGGTGTTGTAGGTGTTGTAGTCCCATGTTGACTGCATCATCCACAGACCGGTTTGCTCTATAGGCAAACTGCAGGGGGTCCAGCAAAGGTCTGGTGATGTCTTTCAGATATGCTAGAACCAGTCTTTCAAATGACTTCATGACCACAGATGTTAAGGCAACAGGTCTGTAGTCGTTGAGTCCGGTGATCTTTTGTTTCTTCTGGATTGGGATGATGGTGAAGCGTTTGAAGCAGGATGGAACTGTGCGCTGTTCCAATGATCTGTTGAAGATCTGCGAGAAAATGGGAGCCAGCTGGTCAGCACAGGTTCTCAGACAGGCTGGTGAGACACTGTCTGTCCCTGGCGCTTTCCTTCTCTTCTGTTTACTGAAGACCTGACGCACATTATCCTCACTAATCTGAAGATCAGGGGGGGAGAGGGAGATGTCTGTAGGTGTTGATGGCTGTGTAGAAAGATGGTCAGGGCGGGTGTGGCTGGAGGTAGGTAGAGGTGTTGATGGCTGTGTAGAGGGTGTCTGGTCGAAGGAGTCAAATCTGCAGTAGAACATATTCAGGTCATTAGCGAGAAGTTTACTGCCATCGATACTGGGGGGAGATGCTTTGTGATTGGTAATGGTCCTCAGACCAGACCACACTGATGCAGGGTCGTTAGCAGAAAACTGGTTTTCCAGCTTTTTGTCATATTTCTTTTTAGCCACATTAATCTCCCTTGTTAAATTGTTCCTGGTCTAGATGTAGAGAATCCTGTCCCCACTCCTGTAGGCATCCTCTTTGACCTGACGAAGCTGTCTAAGTTTTGGTGTGAACCATGGTTTATCATTGTTAAATGATAAGTAGGTCCTGGTAGGGATGCATAACTCCTCATAGTAACTAATGTAGGATGTTACGGTCTCTGTGAGCTTGTCCAGGTCGGTGGCTGCAGCTTCAAAAACACTCCAGTCAGTGCATTCAAAACAGGGCTTGTATGACCTGCTCTGTGTCGTTGGTCCATCTCTTAACAGTCCTTAATACTGGCTTAGTAGTTTTCAGTTTTTGCCTGTAAGTTGGTATAAGATGAACCAGGCAGTGATCGGAGAGTCCTAGAGCTGCTCTGGCCACGGAGCGATATGCATCTTTTATTGTTGTGTAGCATGGGTCCAGAATGTTATTGTCTCTGGTAGGGCATGTAATGTGCTGTCTGAATTTAGGCAGCTCATGTGTGAGTTTTGCCTGGTTAAAGTCCCCAAGAATGATAAAAACAGAGTCTGGGTGTTTTTGTTCTGTCTCTGTGATTAGATCAGCCAGCAATGAAAGAGAAGTACTCACATGCGCTTGCGGTGGGATGTAAACACTGATCAGAATAAAGAAGGAAAACTCCCGCGGCGAGTAGAACGGCATGCAGTTAATGAAAAGCACTTCCACGTCAGGACAGCACATCTTCTTTAACACAGTACATCCGTACACCACCTTCTGTTTATGTAAAAGCATGTCCCACCACCGCACGTTTCCCCGTTGCCCCCGTGTCGCGATCTGCTCTGTACAGCTGGAAGTCTGGTAGTTGTATTGCGCTGTCCGGAATGGCTTCGTTTAGACAGGTTTCCGTGAAACACAGTGCAGCAGAGTTGTTAAAGTCCTTATTTATGCGTGTGAGCAGAAGTAATTCCTCCATTTTGTTAGGAAGAGAGTGGATATTTGCCAGATGTATGCTAGGCAGCGGCATTCTGAACTCGCACAGTCTGTTTTTGACGAGCGCGCCGGCTCGCTTCCCGCGCCTGCGCGTCTTCCATAGAGCCGCCGCACCGCCGAGAACAATGCTCTGCAGAACGCCGGAGAAGTCAAAAACCGGCTGGTGATCAATTGGTGTGCACTGCAGTATGTTCAGCAGCTCATCCCTGGTGTAACTGATCACGTTGGATGAACACAAAACAGGAAAAACAAACAAAAACATTGCAACAGCTGAGGAGCTCCGTACCACGGCAGCCATTTTCGGCGCCGTCCGATGACTCCCGTACTTTTCCCGTATATGTTCTGGTGGATTCGGGAGCGGCTGGAAACTTCATCTCCTCGAACTTCCTTACCAAGCATCACATACCCACCGTCCGTAGTGACACCCAATTCCAAATAACGACCATCCAGAACTCACCATTGGGCGATGGTAAGATCACGCAGCGGACAAAAGAGGTCACCTTACTCACCTCGCCTAACCATATCGAGAAACTGGTCCTTCTCGTCCTTCCACGGGCCAACGTGGATGTCATCCTGGGTCGCCCCTGGCTTATCCAGCATCAACCAGTGATCGGCTGGAGCACAGGAGACATCCTATCCTGGGGTCCTGCCTGCAGTGAGCACCAGAACTCTCCCAGGAAGCTCCGTTCCGAAGCCAGCCATTGAGAACCCTCCTGTAACCACACCATCTACCATCCCGAACATCTATCAATTATCACCATACCTCGATGTCTTTAGTAAGGAACGGGCCACCCAGCTATCCCCTCTCCGGCCCTGTGACTGTAGTATCAACCTGCTGCCTAACGCCAAGCTACCACACGGACGGATTTACCTATTGTCCCATCCTGAGCACGATGCAATGGAGGACTACATTTAAGAGGCCCTTCGTCAGGGGTTCATCAGGCCTTCCACTTCTCCCGCTGCATCAAGTTTCTTCTTTGTCTCAAAAAAGGATGGTGGATTAAGGCCGTGTATTGACTATATCCCTTGCCACTTGTGCCAGCGGCCTTAGAGGAACTCAGGGAAGCCCGGGTCCAGTCCTTCCATCTTTCAGCGTTTTATGAATGAGATTTTCCGAGACCTCCTTCACAAATTTGTTATAGTATACATAGATGACATACTCATTTATTCTCGTAATCTGGCTGACCACCAAACCCATGTTTGTCAAGTTCTACAACGTCTGAGTGTGAAAATGTGTGTATGGATGTTTCCCAGAGATGGATTGCGGCTGGAAGGGCATCCGCTGCGTAAAAAATATGCTCGATAGGTTGGCGGTCGATTCTGCTGTGGCGACCCCGGATTAATAAAGGGACCAAGCCGACAAGAAAATGAATGAATGAATAATAACAATGACAACAAATTTTATTTATAACTGGCACCAATCTGGAAACCCAACGTTGCCAACGACATGCCAAAAACAATAAATATAACATTTCCAAACATAATTTCATATACATGAAAAATGAGAACTTTATGAATACAAACAAATCTTTAAATAGCATAAAATAACATGGTAAAAATGGTCATAACAATGCCTGCATAAAAAAAAATGGGTCCTGGGACAGGATTTAAAAGTGTGAAGACTATCATTGTTCCTTAAATTCTAGGGAAGCGAGATCCATAACAGGGGTGCCAGGGAGCTAAAAGATCTGGATCCCATTGTGTTTAATGGCATACAGGGTGGCACCAGTGAGATAGAGTTGGATGATCTAAGAGTGTGAGAAGGGGTATAATAAAGAGAAGTTCAGTGAGATATGATGGAGCACGATTGTGGAGTGCCTTAAAAGTGAGAAGTAATATTTCAAATTGATGCAATACTTTACTGGAAGCCAGTGAAGCTGATAAAAAGTGGTGTGACATGCTCCTGAGAAGTAGTCCTAGAAATATCACAAGCTAGAGAATACTGAACCAGCTGGAGTTTAGAACGAAGTCCAGTGAGAAGAGCATTACAGTAGTTGATCCATGAAGTAACTAGTGCATGGATTAGAATTGCTGTATTATTAGTTGTGAGAAAAAGACAGATGCAAGTAATATTACACAGGTGGTATCCGTAACAATATTGATATAATTTTCAAAAGAAAGTGTGCCATTCAAAATGACACCCAAACTCCCAAACTGGTATTATCAGTATCTACATTAAATTGATCGCAATTTGCTGAAACACTTTTGGTCCCAATGAGCACGGCTTCAGTTTTATCACTCTTTAATTTTTAAAAAGTTAGCAAAAAATCTATTTTTTATTTCAGCTAAACATCTGGTCAAGGAGGATGAAGGAAAAGGGTTTGGTGTACAGGTACTGTATAGTTGAGTGTCATTAGCATAACAGTCAAATTGAATATTGTATTTCATCAAAATATGAAATATATAATTAACAGGAGTGGATCCACAATGGAATCTTGTGGAACACTAGTAGTGACAGTCTGCAATCTTGACTTAAAATCTTAAATTTGAACAAAGTTAGTTTGTCCTGCAAAATAAATCCTAAATCACAAAATCCTAAATCATGAAACTTATCCCTATTGAAACAAGGCTATTCGAAAGTACCTTGTGCAAAACTGTCAAAGGCTGCACTCAGATCCAGAAGAATAAATATTGTCAGTGGACCAGAGTCTGCTGCCATTTACTGTGGTTAATGTTTCAGATACATGGTGACTAATATCAGGACCTGAGCTAATGGAGAGTAATTACTGGTAAATAGTCTAAATCTTGGTATCAAAGAAAACCAAGACGCTGTTGCACAAATCAACAGAACAAAGAAGTGAGGTGTCAGAAAAACATTTTTTTCAGAAAAAAATAAGCAGTCTGGAATTCTTGATTGTATTATATTAGCATTATAGTCTGATTAGACAGAACTTCTTTATAGTGATAAATATGATCAGTAAACGTTGACTTTGAGTACAGTCAACCCAGATTTAGTATACAGTCATTCCAACCTGCAACTTTTGATTTTGAGTTGCTGGAGATCAGACGTGAACTAGGGAGCAGAAACAGTAAAAGAAGCAGTTCATGTTTTAAAAGGTGTAAAAGTGTTTTAAAAGGGATTTTAGATAGTCCATTATTGTAGTAAGAAATCAGAGCAAAGTGCAATAGAATCAATGATCCCAATGTTTCTGAATGTAATTCTTCGACATGGATGCAGCTTGAAAACTGCAAGCTGAGCACGGAAGGACCCCAAAAAAGTAGCAAGACATAAGCAGATCAGAAAAAGCGAGATATAAGCAGATCAGAAAAACAAACAGGACAACAGATGAGATTGAGGGTATGTCTTGTAGAGCGTGTAGGAAAATTAGCAAGTTGCTGCATACCAAAACTGTCCAAGCAAGACAAAAAAAAATCTACTTTTTAAGCTGTTTGGACAGTCATATATGTAGGTATAGTGTAGACGGTCATTTTGGGGTGATATAAACACACCCAGTCCTTTTTTTTCAATTTAACAGCATAAAAACGGTGGACCAATTGGAGCGGTTTTGAGATCAACCGCAACTTGACGTAGGAGTGCGGTACCCCCGCCCACCGAATTGATTGACAGCTGCGTATTAACATGTCTCCGTAGTAACGTGTATAATCATATCAACAAGACAGGACGTGCGCAAAACAACCGGGAATAAAAGGTCTGTTCAGTTCGCGAAGGTCATTAATCACCATCGAATGTCATCAAGAGTGAGTTTAAAGAGCCCATATGGTGGGTTGAGAACGGTTAAATTTCACTTTTTGAAGTCCCAAACAACAGGATGATATGTATGCAAGGTTAAAAAACCCTTTCGATGTCTTATAATATCTATTTATTTTTACCTCATTTTCCCACTGACTCCCATATGAATCGTCTGAGCGAGTCTTTTTCCCCAAGCACCTCCTTTCCGTGACGCTACCACGTCACGTCACCACGTCACGTCCGTGTCAGCAGCCCGATGCCAGAACATATTGAAAACAAATCACTGCTTTTGTACAACAGCGTATTGCTATATTCTTCATCATAACAACAAACATTCAGTAATAATTAACACTTCATGGACTATTGTAAGCCAACAAATAGTTACATTCGGCAGTAAGCTAAATGGCTACCGCTACATGCTGCACGGAGCAAACACAATACAGACAACTACATCCATATTTACCTTGTTACGGTCAACAAGACTGGAAGAACACGCTGGTCCAAATAAACTGGGTATTGATCCATCCTTTAACAACAACCGTGCAACAAATCCCGCGTCGTAAGCTGGTAGATTAGTGTAGCTCTCTTCAGAGAGATGACGTGAACACAGCACCGTGTTGGGGATGTAATTCTCAGGTATTTTACCAAAAATAAACCTCAACCACTCCAGGTAGGGAAAAGAGATTTCCAGGTAGGGAAAATAACACAGCTTTTCCCTCGCACTTCAGAGCACAGCGTCCGCGGGTCATGATTTAACCGGAATGCCGATGAGTTTAGAAAAGTTAGCAGCAGTCGTGTTTTCCGGATCAATAACTCATGACCGAAACATTGTTCCTACACAAATAGCACCTCTTTTCAACCGTCGCAATGTATACAATCACCTACAACCTTATTTTCCTAAAAATGAGCTTTGCCTACGCGCTGGACGCATCATATTAAACTCTGTGTGCAGCCGGCAGAGAGACCGGTCCTTAGGGACCGTCTACAAAGAGCAAAACGCGAAAACAAATACTATAAAAGCTGTCAATAACTTCTCTCTAAATCTTTATACTGCCATCAAACAGTATAAAGATTTACTTAGATATTACTCAGATCACACGTCACTGCTGTCCCACTGGATATGCTACAACACTTACTGCAATACAGTGCTTGTTGTCTTCCACTGTTCCTTCCTGTCTGTGGGCGGGGCCGGGCAGTTCAAATTTTACCGGGGTCTGCGCGCGCAACTATTATGTTTCGCGTTGACGTCAAGCCGAAACGGCTAAAGACTCGTTCTAATAACGATTCATTTAAACAACAATGAGTCGACTCTTTTATATATGAATCAATCGTTTTAAACACTTTGCACTTTCAGATTTAAGCCTTAGCTGGACATTTCACTTCCCTTAGAGCTGTGTAACACACTGCATGGAAGGTCATTTTCAAAAATCCATAATATGGGCTCTTTAAGTTTAACACGTGTTTAAAACAGTGCATGTTAATGAGTTACAGCGATTTACTTCAGCTCTACTTCATCACCACAGCTGTGTGTCAGCAAAAAATACGCTTCAATCTCTGTTTGTGGACATTAAATCAGGTTTATTGTGTACATTAACATAACAGATATCCATACAGCAGTGGAGATTAACCTGTATCCTTTCACATTTGCTTGCCAAAGCAGTGCAAAGCTTAAACGCACGCGCTGTCTGTGTGTGTGTGTGCGCGTACGTGCGTGAACGAACTCTGTAACTGCATTGTGTGTGACTCATCGTTGAAACTCCTTAACAAACACATTAAACAGTCTTTGGTAAAGTTCTTACTGTTGTATTTCTCAAACATAGTGAGATCTGCTTCCTGCTACATCTGTTCCTGTTAAGTCTTTCTGTCTGACGCAGCCGAGGGCGGAGATTGAGGCACGCTGACGGGAACGGTGGGTGGGGAGGATTATTCTTAAAGGGCCAGTGCCAAAAACAGCAAAAAGTTGTAATGGAAAGACTTTAGAGAGCTATAATTAATAATCTGATGGGTATTTTGAGCTGAAACATTACTGACAAATTCTGCTGACACAAAAGACTTATATTAAATATAAAAAAGGGGTCATGTATGTGCCCTTTAAAATCACCCAGCATAATTACATGATTAATTAGATGTGGAACACAGCTTAGTTAAAAAAAAAAATTAAAAGTTCAATTTAATTAATTGAATTGCTTTTAGGTAGACAGAATTTAGTAGTGAGAATAGTAGGAACTGTCCCGTTAATCTTTATGGCAATGGACTCAAAAGAAGACTATGCAGAGTTAATTGGAAAACTTTCCATTTCTCCTCTTAGAGTATCTCCACACCTCCTTCCCATTCAGTAGAAAAAACCTCTAGCTCTTGCTCATGTCATCAGTCTCACTGGAAGACTTTTATCTTCATCACTCATTGTACCTATATAATACGGAAATTAAAGACATGCAAGGTTTTCAACCTAAAACAAATTTTAGCCACAACTCGTAGAATACCCATCAGAAACTTAAAATGAACAATGCTGCTGACTATACCTCCCCCTCCCCGACCAAATATCAACAACAAAAAATTGCAACATTTAAAAACCTCAGAGCGAAAACTTTTTATTACTCATCCCAGTGAGAACAACAGAACTTGTTGGCACCTTCTGGTGTGTCAAAGAGGTGTGATTTTCACTTCAAAAGTGTCATGGTACCATGCAGGGTACAGCAGATAAATCTGATGCCAAGATTTTACTTTTTTAAAAGCTGCTTGTTTTGTCCCTAGTTGAAAGAACACTCTGTGGCTGTTAAAGAATAGCTCATGCCGCTGCCTACTGAATTTGATGATGCAGTGATTGTCCTGAAAGCAATGAAAAAAGACCAAAATACCCTGGATTTGATTGGTTTGGTCTTTGTTTCATTAGAAGGATGGGCTTTCACTAGGTGGGTGTGGGAAAGAATAAGAAGTCTGGTTCTGCCCAAGTTCTGTTTTCAATCGAAGCCTTGCTTTTTCTTTCACCAGTTTCACATGTTATATTACAACCTGCAAAGTACAACATAAATATCATCATACTTTTCAGTAAGTATTGTATAAGTACATATTTGAACATATGTGTTAGGTATAAGGGAACAAACTAATTCATGGGGAATAAGGAGGTAACAACCAGATTTGCAACAAGCAAAGTACCACATAAGTATATTGAATTTATGGTGTACTTTTATATGCTTATTTAGTGCCTTGGTTTTTTAGTATGGCGTGTTTGGTGAATAAAATGTTTACAACTTGTAAAATTGTGATACTTTATTAAATGCTATACGTATTCTAAATCTGAATGTTTTGTTCCCTGTAGTTACAGGGTAAATACAGTATTTGTGGGTTGTACACTGAAGTGGTATTGTTCCCTCCTTGTTCTCTGTAAAGAACACCAATATTTCACTGTACTTATGCGGTACTTTGTGGGTTGTTATCTAAAGCATTACTAAATCAACTACCATAAATAATGATTAAAGAAAAAAATAAATAATGACTTAAAGATCCAAATGTTTGGGAGCTACATTCACATACATCCTTTCATACCATGCTTAAACTGGAATTCCCTTCTTTACCTTTTGATAGGGAAAGAACAAATAAGTAAGACTTTCCTAATAGGAACAAATGGCAGAGATGTGGTTTCCTCTAGAATAGAAAATTCACAGAGTGGTTATATAGACGTGACCTCATAAAGACCAAAGGAAACAGAAGCAGAAGTGCAGCTACACAGAGAGAATGACTCCGATGCTGTAAAAACATTTTTTTAAAAATGTTTTACATTATCACGCGGTATGCATATCTGATGGACTATGTGGATTAACAAAAGTTTGTATATTAAGGGTGACAAGTAGTTACTCTATTGTTGATCTCTAAAAGTAATAACATACAGTGGGTTTGGAAAGTATTCAGACCCCCTTAAATTTTTCACTTTTTGTTATTTTGCAGCCATTTGCCAAAATCATTTAATTGTTTTATCATTAATGTACACACATCACTCCACATTGAAAGAAAAACACAGAATTGTTGACATTTTTGCAGATTTAATAAAAAAAAAAACCTCAAATATCAAATGGGCCTAGGTATTCAGACTCTTTGCTATGACACTATATTTAATTTAGTTCAATACATCTTTATTTGTATAGTGCTTTTACAATGTAGATTGAGTCAAAGCAGCTTCACATAGAACATTATAGTGA
The DNA here is from genome assembly GCA_903798035.1 of Danio albolineatus. Classification (NCBI taxonomy): domain Eukaryota; kingdom Metazoa; phylum Chordata; class Actinopteri; order Cypriniformes; family Danionidae; genus Danio; species Danio albolineatus. The sequence goes on along the minus strand of CAIGQQ010030047.1, from coordinate 207,452 downwards.
ATTGAAGCAGTGTCAGTTCAGTTTTCAGTGTTGAAGTTCAGTTCAGTGTGGTGTAATATTCACTGCTGAGTTCAAACACTGAAGAGCAATCCATCGATGTGCATCCCTACAAGTCCCGAACCATGCAAGCCAGTGGCGACAGCAGCAAGAAAAAAAAACTTCACCAATTGGTTAGAGTGAAGGGTAAAAAAAAAAACTCAAGAGAAACCAGGCTCAGGTGGGCACAACCATTTCTCTTATGGCCAAACGTCTTGTGCAGAGCTGCAGTCTAGGCGTCGGAGGCTGGAGAATGCAGGATGTCCATCGTGGAGAAGCCGCAGGTGGGAGTGGTCACTGGCTGGTGAACAGGCTGGCCCTTCAGGAACAATGCGAGGACTCGTCTGTCACTGGGGTCTTACAAGGATCGGTCTCACGCTCTCCACTCCTCCATGACCACCACAGCAGCTACTCTGGAGACAGCCTGGTCCAGGGTTATGGAAACCTCGGGAATAATAAAAACAGACTAACATAAGCGCAGATGCCGTTCAAATTATAATGTCTTTTGGGAAGTGTTCCAGCTCCGGTTGCCCTAAATAATGCAGACTAACAATCCTTTAGAGCAGTGGTTCTCAAACTTTTTTCACCAGGTACCACCTCGGAAAAAAATTGTCTCTCCAAGTACCACCATAATGACCGGTAATGAAATACAGTAGCGTAGTAGGCCTAATTAAGCAGCTACAGCACTGTACAGTTCAAAAACGAGGCAGATTGTTTAAAAATACATATTTACATATTAAAAATATGTATTATTGTCAGCCACTTTAAACATTATAAATAGTTTGAACATTAACTGTGCTTGCAGACAAAAAAAATTTACAGTTTAAATTAAAATGTGCTTTTAGAAGTTAGTTAAAAAAGGCACTGTTCTTAAAGTAAAAAAAGAAAACTGCTGCAGGAGCCTATTCATCTAAACCTAGAAATGTTGCTTGGACCAGATGAATAATGGCTGTTACATAAATATATATATACACATTTTTAATACATTTTGAGATATATATTGTATGTACAGATGACATATTTGTATATCTTTGATATCTAAACATTAACTTGTATTTTGATATGATTTGGAATTACATATTTAAATTAGAAATTAGATCTGCTTACTGCTCGTCATTTACAGTAGGCCAATGTGTGTCAGAAAAGCGAGTGATTAAATGCATATATACAGTGCTTGACCAATTCATACGTGCAGTATTTGCGTGATTTGGTGCGAATGAGATCACATGAGATTCGCGTTAACCGCACACTGACCACTGTTTTCATGCAGACTCGGGTACAGTTCGCAGTCCCTCCGTCTGTGTACGCAGAGAGTAACTTAAATTATATTCTACCTCTAAGCTTCAAGCATGGAAAAGTTACTTGAGTCTGTTCTGTGTCTCGCACGATTTGAATCACATCCAAATTAATTTGCTTAAATTTGAGGTAAAAAACTAAACCGAAAGCCACGCTGCTTTACAAACAAATAACATTATATATCGAAAGCACGCATTATTTTACACAAACTACGAGCACTCATTTAAACACGTTCGTAATAATTATTTTACCAATGATGCAGCATGGGGAATGTTACGTGCCTTGATGGAAATATGTCTAGGGAATTAAAAGGAGTAACATAGAGATGACCAAAGAATAAACTGATGATAATGACGGCAAGAGAAAACACAAAACAACGACTTAGCACCGCAAAAGATTTATTGCTCCCACAGTATTTACAATATTTACAAACAATAATAAATTTGAAAGGAACCAAGACATTTGGGAGAGGGAACTGAAGTTGCGCTAGCAAAATCAAAGAAATAAATATAACAAAAATATTCCCTTAATCTCCTCCCCAATCCTCTAAATAAGAAAGAAAAATATGAAAAGAAAAGTCTTCAGCGCAAAAGCGCCCTGAACTTACTCTAACTAAAAAATGGAAATACAAAATTAGCGCACCTCGCTAACTAGTGTGTCTATACATCAATAATCCTGCGTGCAAGTTATGTCACGTGACTTACTATGCTGTTCCAGATCTCCCTTGTCTGCAAGTCACCACAGTTTGTTGAATGGAGCATTAGCGGGCTAATGATGTAAAACACAGGTCAAATCTCACTCAAAGTCAACATCAGTATATCTCACTCAAAATCAACATCAGCAAATCTCACTCAAAATCACAGCAGTATCAGCTACAAACTCACATCAGTATCAGCTACAAACGCACATCAGTATCAGCTACAAACGCATGGACACCACAAAACAGACAACACGCCAAACAACAACAGCAGCTGATCTCTTGCCGTTGCCGCTTCATATTTAAAGGGCTCTGCACAGCACGCGATTGGCAGAGAGGAGAGAAGTCGTCACATGGTTAATAAAAATTGGCAGTCCTGTCAGCCAATAGTGTTCCGAAGTAGGCGGTACCTGTGAAAAATGACAGAGAGCGAGAGAGAGGGAAAAAGAGACAGAGATAGCGACAGAAAGAACACACACAATACACGCACCAAAACAGTGTGCAGTTCATAACAGGGAACTTCCTGAATTTTGCAGGACTAGTCTCAGAAGGGCTTCTCTGGCGCGTGTGTGTCTGCTCCGCACCGCACACACTGGAAGCGCCGCGCGCCTCATCCTCAGCACCAAACAGATTTTTTAACATCTGATGACGCGATGCACTAAAGTAAACATTTTGGCACAACGGTGTAATCATACGCTTCAGGAAACTAATGCTTTCTGATGTGCGTGTTATCGTACGCGTCAAAGGGTTAAAAAAGTGTTCATTTTAATATTTTATTATTCAGCGATTCTTCCGCGTACCACTAGAGGGAAGCCTGCGTACCACAAGTGGTACGCGTACCACAGTTTGAGAACCACTGCTTTAGAGGATTTGGATTTCAAGAGCATTTGTGTTTTATGTGTATGCTATTGCAAAAAGATTTGTCTGCTTCCCGACCTGTGCTAGGAAAGCTGTTCCAGAGTTTAGGTGCCAGATATGAGAAAGATTTACTGCCTACAGTTGATTTTGAAATTCTGATATTAATCAATTGTCCAGAATTGAGTGTAGAGGGCGTGATGGGCTATAATACACCAGAAGCTCCTTAAAATACCGGGGAATAATTTTTTAAAATTTATATGATATTTAATATGGAGCCAATGGAATGATGAAAGAACTGGAGTAATATGATCATATAACTTTATTCTAGAAAGCACTCTAGCTGCTGCATCTTCAACTAGCTGAAGTCTGTTAATAAGGCCTACAGGGCAGTTTTATAGATGCTTGAAATCTGGCCTTCAAATGACAGGTTGCTGTCAAAAATCACCCCCAAATGTTTGACTGAAGATGAGGACTGAACTAAGAATCCATCAAGGGTTAGACAGTGTTCTAGATTTTTGCGTGCGAGGCTTTTGGGTCCAATAAGCAAGACCTCAGTTTTATCTGAATTTAGTAAAAAAGAAGTTATAAGTAATCCAATTTTTAGTATCAGCTATACAATCTGTTCATTTAAATTATCAGGTTGAGAGGAGATATAAAGTTGTGTATCATCAGCATTACAATGGAAGCTAACTAGTGGTAGCATATATAGTGTGAAAAGTAAGGGACCAAGAACTGAGCCTTGTGGTACCCCACAGTGCACTTTTGATCTGTATTATACAGATCAAAAGTGCCTCTTTGTTAACTGATACAAATAGATAACGTTCAGATAGATAAGAACTGAACCAGGGCAATGCAGTTCCTGTAATACCAACATAATTTTCAGGACTCTCAAGGAGAATATTATGATCGATTGTATCAAATGCAGCACTGAGGTCCAATCGCACTAAGAGAGAAATGCAACCACGATCGGATGAAAGAAGGAGGTCATTTGTAACTCTTAGGAGTGCAGTTTCTGTGCTATGAAATGCTCTAAATCCAGATTTAATTTTTTAATAAATATTGTTTTGTTGTTGGAAGGAACATAGTTGTGCAGATATGACTTTTTCTAGTATCTTTGACAGAAAAGGCAAGTTTGAAATGGGTCTATAATTTGCTAGTTCTTTGGGACGAAGCTATGGTTTTTTTAATTAGAGGCTTAATAACAGCTACTTTAAAAGTTTTAGGAACGTATCCTAAGAGTAGGGATGAATTCAAAATGTTAAGAACAGGTTCAGAAACTTCTGAAAACAATTGTTTTAATAATTTGGTCAGTATAGGATTTAGCAGATTAAGTTAAATTAGATTTAACTCAGGTGCTGTCCATTTCTCATGATCATCCTTGAGATGGTTCTACACCTTCATTTGAGTTCTGCTGTGTTTAATTGCAGTGATTGGACTTGATTAGGAAAGCCACACACCTGTCTATATAAGACCATACAGCTCACAATGCATGTCAGAGCAAATGACAATCATGAGGTCAAAAGAACTACCTGAGCTCAGAGACAGAATTATACCAAGGCACAGATCTGACCATGGTTACAAAAACATTCTGCTGCACTTAAGGTTCCTAAGAGCACAGTGGCCTCCATAACCCTTAAATGGAAGATGTTTGGGATGACCAGAACCCTTCCTACAGCAGGGCATCCGACCAAACTGAGCTATTTGGAAAGAAGAGTCTTGGTGGGAGAGGTAAAGTAGAACCCAAAGATCACTGTGGTTGAGCTCCAGAGATGGAGTTGGGGGATGGGAGAATGTTGTAGAAAGTCAACTATCACTGCAGCCCTCCACTAGTCGGGGCTTTATGGCAGAGTGGCCCAACGGAAGCCTCTCCTCACAGAAGCGTGCTATAAAAACACCCAAAGAACTCCAAGAAGGTGAGAAAAAGTATTCTCTGGTTTAATGAGACTAAGATAGAACTTTTTGGCCTTAATTCTAAGTAGTATGTATGGAGAAAACCAGGTACTGCTCATCACCTCTCCAATACAGTCTTAATATTGAAGTATGGTTTTGCCAGCATCATGGTGGGTGTTTTTCAGCTGCAGGGACTGTTTGACTGGTTGCATTTGAGGGAAAGATAAATGCAGCCAAGTACAGGGGCATCCTGGCCAAAAACCTTCTCCAGAGTGCTCAGGACCTCAGACTGAGCCGAAGGTTTACCTTTCAACAAGACATGACCCTAATCACACAGCTAAAATATTGAAGGAGTGACTATTCTTGAATGGCTCAGCCAGAGCCCTGACTTAAACCCAATTGAGCATCTCAGAAGAGGCCTAAAAATGGCTGTCTACCAACGTTTCATACAAACTAACAGAATTGGAGCGTATCTGCAAAGGTGTGAAAAACTTGTTGCATCGTTCCCAAAAAGACTCGTGGCTGAATTAGATCAAAAGAGCACTTCTACTAAATACTGAGCAAAGAGTCTCAATACTTAAGACCATGTGAAATTTCAGTTTTTCTTTTTAAAAAAAAAACATTAATGAGGAAAAAAAACTTTTTTATCTTTTAAATTATATTAATATAAAAAAGACTGAATACCTTCGGAAGGTCTAGGTCTTAAGGTAAAGGGTCTGAATACCTTCCATACCCACTGTATTTCTCATTGTTTAATTTTGCCCTTTTTTGTAGCAAGGTCTGTTGGAATATGCTGAACTCAACTATGATCTTCCTGCACCAGTGGACTAGCAGCAGTCAGACTTCTGCCTTTGGAATTTTGCCATTGCCTTATCAATCTCTTCCATCCTCCACATACATTCTTGTATTAAAACACTCAATAGTCATGTTTTTAACTTTGTTTGATTTGTTTGACTGCTTGCCCTGTTTGATTTAGTGCTATTGTGTGTATAATAAACCACAAAGCACCACATTCTTTTCACAAGGCTATCTTTTTATATATATATTTTTAATAAAACAAAATTATTCATTTGACTTTCTCTGGGTGTTAAATGTCATTGTTATTACTTCAAAAGCAAAAAAGCTGTAACAGTTTTCTTGTATACTGTGTAACATTTCATTATCAACTCACATAAGAGGAAAAAGTTATGCTTTTACCTCAAATGCTTCAAAACAAAGAATTTCCTCTTAAGTTCCACTGGGAAAAGATGATAATAGCAAGTCAATAAACTGGACCAGTTACACCCTCATCAGCTCATCCAGTCTGACATCACTACATGCAGTAGTGGCATACTAAGCAGTACTTACTAGTGTACTAAAATAATAGTTTCAAATTGTAAGCCTTGTCATACGTGTTTAGGTGTGTTTAGTATTATTATTATTATTATTAGGGACCGAGCACCGGAACGGTGCGTAGGCCCTATTGGAATTGCTCCGTTTCTTCTTCTTCTTCTTCTTCTTCTTCTTCTTCTTCTTCCGGGTAAATGATCGCGATTTTGAGGGTCTAAACGTGCCCGAAAACTCACGAAACTTTGCACACGCCCCAGAAGTGGCGAAAAATTTCGTTTTTTAGAGGTTTCGGAAGTAGGCGTGGCAAAATGACTCGACAGCGCCACCTATGCACTTCAGACGGACTAGCCCCCGAGCCAGGAATCACGCACACGCATGAAAATCGGCACACATGTCAAACATGCCAAACCCTACAAAAAAAGTCTCTTGGAGCGAAATCTCAAACCCAACAGGAAGTCAGATATTTTTAACTTCCTCCGGCGAAAAAGTGGCGTTTTTGCCATTTCCAGGCGTTGTATTTAACGAACTCCTCCTAGGGATTTAATCGGATCAACACCAAAATTGGGTTTTATCATCTAAAGGCCTTGGCGTTGCTAAATTGCGAAGATCTAGAGTTTTCATCGATGGGCGTGGCCGTGGCGGGCTCTCAAACTTTGAGCATTCGCCATGAAACAGGAAGTTGTTATAACTCATGCGTGCATTATCCGATCAGCCTGAAACTTCACAGGGTTGATAAGATTCCCCTCCTGAAGGCATCTACATACCAATACTGAGTCACAGTATAGCGCCACCTGCTGACAGAACAAATTTTGGCTCATAACTCAGCACAACGTTGTCTGACCTGCCTGAAACTTCCTAGGTTCGATGAGATTCCTCTCCTGAACACATCTACAAACCTATATTGAGTCACAGGCATAGCGCCACCTGCTGACTGAAGGAACTTTGGCTTATAACTCGACAAAACAGTGTCCGACCATCCTGAAACTTTACATGTTTGATAAACTTCCTCTCCTGAAGACATCCACGTGCCGATAGGTTTTCACAGTCGTGGCGCCACCTGCTGACAGGAGGAAGTTTGGCATAAATCTGTGATTTTCTCAGGTTTTTTGAATGTTTCGGCTCAAATTTATATCGTCCGCTGTTCACTGTCGTGGTGGGGCCATCGGGCGGCGGTGGGCCGGTGGTGCGAGGTCCCTTTCATCGCTGCTTGCAGCTTTAATTATTATTATTATTATTATGGTGAAGTAAATGGTTGCTCTGACTGATGTGTAAGCATTTTTAGTACTCAATTTATTTGTGCTTTCACTAACAGTAAATGAGCAAAATAGAACATGGAAAAATGTGTTCATCCAAATGCTCATTCAGTCAGTACATTTACATTAATCTAAATTGTAAAGATAAATTAATTTAAATGTAAATATTTAAGAACAAATCTAAATTATATAGCACATTATTATTAACAACACCACTAAATTAAGAGTTTGTACAACTTTTGCTAAGATTTCTGCTATAAGGTTGATATAAGGCAATAGGAATATCGTTGTACAAAATCTCCTTTGATCCCTCCTTTTCAGAGTCTTGTAAACTCCTTTCTTTACTTTAATCCACTGTTTTTTCTTTGAATTAGGTTTGGGGGACAGTTGTATTCTTAGAGGAAATAAATTAGATATTTAAAACACAGAGAAAAAAAACATGAACACAACTTTTTTGGGAAGCTTACAAAGAAAAACAATTATTGTAGAGCCCTGCATTTTGGCCCTGGCCTGACAGCCCCTTTATGCCTCTCGGGCAGGGCTTCAGGCCAATTTTCACATCACTGCTCACACTCTGGCCTGGCTTCAGGCTTGTTTTAGGCTTTTATATGTTCTCAGATTTATATTATCTATTTATTTATTTATAAACAATTAAGATCATCAATTGGAAATACACTTCACACACACACACACACACACACACACACACACACACACACACACATGATTTAAACACTAAAACACCTGAATCTGGGGTGCAGGAGCTGAGGCGTGACAGCAGGGACTAAGGGTGCAACAAGGCCTCCACAGCAAAAATCACCAAAACCTGTGACATACGCACACTCACACAGCGCACACACACACACAGCACATGTGCAAGACAGACGACCTCCATGAGAAATCCCCCCTGGCTTAGACGCTCAGCTCCCACAATTTCTATATAAAAAATGTCACTTACACCACAATCACAATTCACTCCAGACACACAATACAATGCTAGGTGAAATACTGAAAAATAATAATAAAATAACACCTTTCTGAACAAAGCAATCAGCTTCTCACTGAAAGCCAATAAATAAACAATGCGATCATAATAAACAAAGTTAGACCATCACTTCAACGATGCATACAAAGGCAAAATATAATAGAAAATCTAAAAAAAATTACCAAACAAAAGACTAGCGAAAATAGACAAAAAAAAGGGAGAAAAAAACACAGTATCCCAAAGCAGCAGTGTCATTAGAAATCTCCCACGTAGCCACGGATTGTCAAATGCCACCCAGCCGTATCACTTTCAGGCGCAAGCAGGTGATCAATTTCGCCCATTCAGAGGAGCAAAAGGAATGCCAGACATACAGGGGGAAACAGGCTCACTCAAATGTCCATAATAAACCATAGACAAATCCGTTGCAGCTGTCTGGAGGTTCCTGTAGGTTCTTCCCTGTCAAAACTCATCCCAACAGATCGTGGAAGATGATGAAGATTAGAATGCTGACCAGCTGTTGCTCACCTGGACCGTCGCAGTACTAAATCCCCAGGTAACTCCACTAACTCATTCTCCAGGGTTTGATCTGAATTCCCCACTGCCCCACTGCAAGTTGGGGGTCCTACCTGTCTTGAGTCTACTCCCTGCCCGGCTTCAATCACTGGAGCAGTTTCTGGCAGCAAAACCCACAAATTACCCTGTTTTGATTCCTCCGAAGCCTGCTCTTCTAACAGGGGTTCAGATTCCACTACAGAAATACAGGTGGGTAAGTTTACAGGGCAATCCTTCTGTATTCGGCCCTTCAGCAGAGAGCGATATACCTGCTTCACCTTATCCAAGTCATCCACTGGGGCGATCAAATAAACGGATCCTCCTTCTTTAGGGGCTTTCACTACCTGATACACCACTGGGCTCCAAATGTCACGGATCTTTGCCTGACCCCTCACACCAACATCAAGAACAACTGCCCCTCGCCCAAGGGTACATCTTATACACGCAAGTCATTCAACTCCTTACACCGATCTGTCGCAACTCTCAGGTGTTCCCGTGCACCTTCAAATGCCACTTGAAGTCAAGTTTGGTGCTCTCTCACCCACTCATGTACCTCATCTCCACTTACATAATAAAAAGTTGCTCTGTAACCGAGATTCCCGGCCAAACATCAAATAAAATGGTGACTCACCTATTTTTTTGGTGGGTGGTAGTATTATAACAAAACAAAACCTGTGGAAGACATAAAGAACAGTCTCGCTTACTTGAAGGAGGCAGGGTACGCAACAGGTTATGTAGGGCTCAGTTAAATCTCTCACACTGGCCGTTCCCAGCAGGGTGATAAGGTGTGGTTCGAGACTTTTTACTTTACATAAGCTGCAAAGCTGTTGTAAGTTCAAGTTCATTTTATTGATATAGCACAATTCCAACTGCCACAAGGCCGCACAAAGTCCTTTACAGAGAAAATACAAACAATCAGTATGGGCATAATAAATAAAAACAGCACTTGACACAAAATGTAAAAGAGAGCATAAAAAATTTAAGATAGATTATACAATACTGTTTGGTTACCAGCCTAAAAAGAGATAGTCAGAGACCCTTTAAACAATTCTGCCTAGTCAAAAGAAGCTATTAGTTATATCACAATTACCCCCTTAGCTATGGCAAATGCACGTTCGCCCCTACTTTTGCGGTGGGCCTTAGGGACTTATAATAGAAACTGATCAGCGGAACGCAATTGTCTGGATGGAATGTAGGCCACGATCAGTTGGGATAAGTAATGGGGGCCCAGGCCATGTAAAGCTTTATACACAAAGAGAAGAATATAGAATTCAATTCTTTGTTTCACCGGTAGCCAATGGAGAGACCTTAAAATGGGAACGATATGTGCATATTTTGGGCTTTTTGTTAAAAATCTAGCTGCTGCATTTTGCACTAACTGTAGGCAAGCAATCTGAGACTTAGGCAGCCCAAAATAGAGAGAGTTACAATAGTCTAACCAGGAAGTTATAAGCGCATGTATGGCAATTTCTAGAGAATAAAAATGAGGGAGGACTTCATTTTAGAGAGAAGGCAAAGTTGGTAAAAGCTGTTTCGTTTGAAATATGTTAATTAAATTTTAAGTTCTCATCTAATGTTACGCCCAGGTTACGTACCTGGGGTAATCTGAACTCCTCCAAGGTGTCTAACCTGGGGCGTTTACAATCCAACAGATCATTAGGTCCAAATAAAATAACCTCTGTTTTCCCCTCATTTAAAAATAAAAAAAATTCTCAGGAAGCCATGCTTTTACCTCCTCCAGGCACCGTGACAGAGAATTCAAAACAGAGGATTAATTTTCCTTTTTGACTGACTGAGATTTTTGTATCACCTGCATAAAGATGATATGCAGCTGAGCTACCTGAGCTACCGTCTCTGCCCTTTGATCTCTGGTTGGAACAACCAGGGTGTACTTTGTGAAGACGTCCGTCATCACTAGAACATACTCCTCATAGATCTCATTGGGCCCAGCGGCGAGCAAATGCCCCATAAAACTGGATGTCCCATGTGGTCCATTCTTTGCAGCATGGCATTCACATTCCCTAAACCAACGAGCCACCTCCCCTGAAATACCTGGCCAGTAGCAACGCTGGTGCACCAACTCAGTGGTCCATTCCATTCCCTGGCGCCCATGCTCCTGGTGCAAGTTCCTCAAAACTTCCTCCCTTAATACAGCAGGCGGAACCACTTGAAAGACTTCTACCCTCCCATCGGGGCAGAAGTTTCAACGGTGTAAAACTATATTATGTCCTACCAAACGATCCCACTCCTGACACACACACACAAAAAAATACAATTTCAATAAAGGATACAAAAGCAAAATGTAGTAGAAAAATCTAAACAAAATTACCAAACAAAAGGCATTATACAATAGAAAATCATTAGAAATCTCACACGCAACCCTAACCCTAAAACCAACCGCCACAGAACTGTAAAAATATCAATTATTGTTATACAGTGTTATCGAAGATGCTGCTATATTAATGTGCATCTCGCACTTCTGGCCAGCCGTGTATCCTGTCTAGACTTTATCTGTAGGAACTGCGTCACAATATGAAAAAAATAATGGTCGCAGCTTCCAGTTCATGGGGACTTTAAATATATTTATGGATAATCAGAACAAAGGTTTAAATGCTAAAACGGCTTGATATATGTGCTCACCAAAAGCATGATAGGAAACGACTGGCTGACGACACAGCTGAATGCTTATTGGATGAGACTGACTAATTACACTTTATTCTCCATCTTTTGTTTTTAACAAGGTTGATACCAGGCTTTGTTGTATATCTTTTTTTTTTCGTTGATAATTTTAAGAAAGACATAAAGTCTAACATGTTTATTTATTTAGATTTACATGCAAACAAATACCTAAACCTGTAAAAGCATAATGTGACCTATCTAATATAACTAAATGTTACAAATAAATAATTAGGATGTACATGTATTTTATATCTCTCTTAATTTAAAGTCCTGTTTGTTGTCATTTTCACTTTTTTGTTTATGTTAATTTTGTAGATTGTAATTTTTTATGCAACATTATTCCATGAAAGTCAATCCACTATGTTGTGTACATATGCATACATACAAAGGTAATCAGACTGTTTTGCCATAATGACTCATGTTTGTGTGGTTTCATTTGAGCAGTGAGTAGGGGTATGTAGTAAACAAAACACACACGTGAAGTTAAAATTTATGTTTAATAGACCAAGAACATGTTCACTGTATTTACTACAGCCTAACAGTTTTTATTCTGGATAACGATAATTACATCCTTAAAAATGTCTTTACGTCTACAGAGCAAACTACTTTTGTCCAATTGCTTTCGTATTTTTTTTTTTTTTTTTTTACATAATAAAACACAATAGTTAACTCTTTAAATTGCACTATTAACTTAATATTAGTATCTGGCAAAAAAATAAAAAATAAAACTTGTAAAATATTATGTAAATTATATAATATAACATAATGTCACCATGGCAAAGACTAGAGAAATTAGTAATACAATGCAATTCGTTTTTTTGTTTGTTTTTTAAATTTCACAAGAGGGCAAATAATTTAGTGTTCAACTGTATGTGCCTTTTACCTTCTAATGCCCTCTAGAAAGTCTGAAATTACCGTGGAAATTCTAGGGACATTTCTAGCAAAACAAACAAGCACTTGTTTTGACCTGCCATTTAAAAGCATCTTGCTATTTAGTCACCTAATTTATAATACAGTCAAATTAGATTTCTTGCTGTATAAGCGGTTTATTTTGACATTTTTTAACAGTTACTACTGTTAAATATACAGATTTGTATTTTAAATACACCCTTTTGAGTAATGAGCTGTTCGATGATATTTCAACAGTGATATTTCAATTGCATATACTCCCACATAAAAAAAAATACTATAGTAATTTATAGCAAAGCTATTGTGTTTTTTAAATTTATTAAATTTCATCATCGCTATAGTATCACAACAACTTAATACATAACCCAATACAAAAAAGTTCAAAAACACTATATTTACTATAAATTACCATATTATTTTTCCATGAGGTCATTCATCCGTGACAAAAACCAGGAACGCAATCTCCCTCACTGATGATGTTTACAGACAGCAAAACAGCGAGATTCTGGAAGTGTCCAACTTCTGATGTATTTTTTGCACCCTCCTCTTACTGCAGCCACCTGCTCGTCTACATTGCAGTCAAGGCGTGGCTGATCTCAAACAAGCCTAACATTAGGGACGAAGTAGTAAATATAGTGTTTTTGAACATTTTTAAAGTATTGGGTTGTTGTGATACCATATCAACTGTAAAATTTAAATAGGCTATTTTTTATAATATGGTTCAAAAACACTTGTTTTGCTATAAATTACAATTTTTTTAATGTGAGAGTGGATGCAATTGAAATACCACAGTTTTTACAAAATGATGGTCACAAGGGTGAATAGCTCATTACTTAAAAGGGTGTGTTTAAAATATAAATCTGTATATTCTATGGTGGTAAATGTTGAAAGAATGTCAAAATAAACAGCTTATACAGCAAGAAAGTTTTCAAGAAATCTAATTTGGCTATATGGTAAATTAAGTAACTAAATAGGAAGATGTTTTTGAGTGACAGGTCATAAGTGCTAGAAATGTCCCTAGAATGTGGCATTTTATTGAAAAAGTGGTCTATTTCTAGACATTTCAGACTTTCTAGAGGGCATTAGAAGGTAAAGGGACATACACTTGGAGACAAAATTATTGGCCCTCTTGTGAAGTTAAAAAAACAAAAAAAACAAAAAGTATTTCATCAAATGTAATTTTACAAAATGTAAAAGTGTTGTTTAACAGATTTTTTCCCCCAACAGTTTTAAGAACTAATTTCTAAGAACTAATTTCTGTAGATTTTGTCATGATGACATATTATTAAATTATATAATTTACATAATATATTACAAGTGTTCTTGCAAGATTAAGTTACTATTTTGCCTAAAGTTACTATTTTGCCTAAAGTGCTATATACAGATATTACTATAAGTTAATTGTTAGAAACAAATCAAGAAAAGACATTGGACAACAGTGTTTTTTTCTGTAGACATAAGGGGGGTGGGGGGGTATTGGATTGGCTTTCATGGAATAACGTTGCATGAAAATTAATCTACAAAATTTACACAAACATACAAAAAAGTGAAAATGGCAAACAGGACTTTGAATTAAGAGAGAATTAAGATACAGCACATGCACATCCTTATTATCTATTTGTAACATGTTGTTACAATAAATAGGTCACATTGTTTTTTTTTTTTTTTTTACAAAGGTGTGTTTTTGTTTGCATGTCAATCTTAATAAATAAACATGTAATGGTCTTTATGTATTTTAATTATCAACGAAAATACAAAAAAGTACACAACAAAGCCAAAGTACAGTCAAAATATGGAGAATGAAGTGCTGTTTGTCAGACTCATCATGCTTTTGGTGAGAACCGTCGGGTGGAGAGAGCAACTGCAGCCGACTACGCCAGTTTTTTGGCGCACGTCAGCATGACATCAGAGAGAGGCGGACGCAAGTCGGACAGAATTCTCAGCATGCATCTCGTAGTGATCGGTTTTGCGCAGATTTTGCCCATCTTAAACGAGCCTAATATCTAAGAGCTTATCTTTAACACTGGGAAAACAGAACAAATGAGCTCATCAGTTATGCAAACAGTCAAACTGATTCTTTCAGCACATGCGCTTATTCTTCGAGACCCAGAAGTGCTACGCTAATGTTGCTCCCCCTCAAACAACACCCCAAAATTAGTTCCGCTACCCAAACATCACTGGTAAACCAAAAACATTAGGAACAAAATTGCGAAGTTCAAAACCCATTAATCTAACATTACAAAATAACATTTGAGACCCTAGTATAACAAACGGAATAATAATAGTAGTAAACTGTTATAGGATAATAAAACAATGCAAATTTAGGCTCACTTTCCACTTTCATTAATTAAATAAAAAAAGATAAATGAGTCAAAATAAAAGTATGCATTATTCATAGTTACATTAGCTATAAGTTGGCTACAGATAAAATGTAATTCAGGAAAACAATTGCATGCAGTTGTGTGATATATCTGATAGGTGGAAACAAACAAGGCTATGATTAGGAAACATTGTTTTTTTAAAGTAGTGCAGTTATTTAAAAAAAAAATCCCATTTATCAAACTTAACAGTGCATTAGTCTTTGAAATAAAATAAAGGGCAATTAAAGCATGAGCGAAGTTCATTGTCGAGGCAAATTCAAATCCTGTCCTAATTGCTGTCATCAGTCCAAAGGAGCAGGACAAGGAAATGGTAAGCAGACACACATTAAATGTGTCTCAACAACCAGCTCCACTGTATACATGTACAGTGGCTAGTCCAATCCTTTGGCAACTTCATACTTTCAATATGGCAACTGTCATAAAGGAGGAGTGCAATCAAGAGTACTTTAGATTCAGGAAGGGAGCCAACCTGTGCGTTTTATTCACCACAGAGCCCAAAAAGATGAAGCAGCTCTTTGCAGTCTGGGTCAATAAGGTCAACAGGCTTCTCCCCACAGTCATTTTCAGCTTCAGTGTCTGCACCCAAAGAAATCAAGTACCTGAAAACCAACATAAACACTGTCACATTGAATAAGTTTCACAGTTGGTTTCACTCATCACTTTGATAAAAATATTCTCTGACATAACTCCTGCAGTTAAAAATAAATAAATAAATAAATAATAATATATATATAAATAAAATAAAAGTAAATTGGTATTGTGACAATTCTTTTTTTCAAGTGCAAATAGTATATTTAGTATATTACTTGGCTATCTCTGGGAAGCCATCACTGCAGGCCATGTGTAGTGGAGTCCATCCATCCTCATCTCTCTGGGTGATGTCAGCTCCAAATTTGACAAGAAGCTTTACACACTCCATGTTTCCGGATAAAACTGCCTCATGAATGGCTGCCATGCCTTTACAATCAGCAAAGCATTCATATTAAAAGGATCAGACAGACTACTATCTATATCTAGCACGTTGTCTGTTTGGGTCTCAAACAAGGTTTTCATTCCTTTTAAGACTAGTTTTCATACCTGAATGATAGATGGTATCCAAACTCACTCTTCTGGTTTGAATAAAGCATCCAACTCTTTCCAGCTCTCCTTGACGAACACAATCTTGGAAGACTATGTCATTTGGAAAGTGAACATTACGAGGAGTTCTGATAGAAGGTTGAGCACAAGAGCATGACAGTGGGCCAGTGGTATTTGGGTTGCAGATCTCATAGGGCATAGTCTGTGTGACCGGACACAGGTAGTACTTCATCATTCTTAAACGTTTTAGTTCCTAAGATAGGATATCGAATTCTATACAAACTCTGAAGTTTCAGCAATATCAGAGATCTTTAAGTTATTTTTCTACAGAAGGTACAGGTCTTGATAATTGCAGTTGGTTAGTCCTTCCAAGACAGTTGCACAAAAATTGATTTTAAGTCATGGCTCTGTGTGTGTGCCTTTTATATCCCCTTTGCTAGACTATTTTAAGATGTTGTTGTCTCATAGCTCATATGACTGAATTTAAAGAAGTGGGTGTGATTTGGAGTCACACATCTATGATTCTCAGCCAGCTTAGCAATGAGATATGTAGGCTCAACTTGTTTTCACACTACATTTGAACCAAGTCTTTCCTCCTCCTCTTCTTGAAATAAATTTGCCCACCCCAGCTCTCGTTATCAGACACCAGAGACATAATTTCTAGTAGTGAGTAGCGCATGCAAAATGCACTTAAACCATAAGCACACTGTCATGAAGTTTAAAATAACTAGCTCAACAAACAGCCAGCAAATAATATACTTGCCAGGCAGACTATTGGCATATATAAAAGTTTAATCACATGAATATGTCTGATTTCTGATCTCTCTAAGCGGAGATAGTTACTCTGCCACTATTATGTTTCAGGAATAAGCTTTGAGAAAGCCAATTTAACTTATTTCTTGATTAAAAATATAGTGCACACTACCCATGGTTGTCAAAATTTAAAGTTAGTCTGAAGCATTTTGCAAATCTTGATGCCAAATCAAAGAAGTAACAAGTGATCAAAGGTCCTGTGAAGTCCTTTGCAATTTCTCCTTTTTTTAAATTAAAGGTTTGACCTATGTACCAGGAAACCTGCCAAAATTTCCAATAATCCACGATCAAAACTCAATAACAGATGAATTGTTGGTGATGGCTTGTATTAATATGGGATCCCAATAGGGTCATCAGTAAGCCCACACGGAATCTGCACATACAGAAATCTGGAGGTTTTTAGCCCCTCATTGATTTATTTACTTGTGTAAATGTGTGTACATTGGAATTTATTTAGTTTTTAAATTAATTTTAGTAATATTATTGACTAATATAAAAATATTCATATGATTTATTTAACATACAGTTTGCAAAGTAATGTTTTCTGTCTTTTAGTAGAGATTTTATAAGACTTGCTTTTTTTTTTTTACCAAATAAAGTGGATCTAATTGGATTCACATTGTAAACAGTAAATTAACATTAAGGTATTACTTTTATTTCATATATTAAGGTTTCAGTTATTATGCTCTCAAAATCATTCCACATAAATCCATATTTTTAACAAAATACTCCACAGAAATAGCAAAAAATGTCCGCAGATTCCATCTGGCTATAGTCATCAGCTAAGCAATAAATCGTGTGCTGCAACAAATTGTGCTTATCACCACACTTGAAGACCCAGGTGATTTGTCAAACTGTAAACCTCCATTCACTGATCAGTGTGCAACAATTTCCAAGTCCTTCTTGCCTCAAGAGGCCAGGTAGACCTGCGTGTATATTTAAAAAATATGATATTCAAAAATTATTTAATAGATTTAAAACTGCTAAAGTCTTTTGCATACCTCTATTGTTGACTGGTTTTCAATAAGTCTGACATGACATTAGTTTATACAACTGTTAGAAGCAGAGCGCTACTAAACAAATGTTTCAGAAGTTTTTATAAAAAGCAATGGTGCTAATGAACTTTTTATAAAGGATTCAGGGGTTAGCAGGTTGGTTGTTTTCCTTAGGCCAGGGGTGTCTAAACTCAGTCCTGGAGGACCAGTGTCCTGGAGAACCAGTGTCCTAGAGAGTTTAGCTCCAACTTGCGTCAACACAACTGCCAGGAGGTTTCTAGTATAGGACAGAGTTTGGACATCCCTGGCCTTAGGCAATGGTGTTATAACATTCCAAAGAACTACTGCCTTTAGCATAGTGGTAAAATCCCCAACACAACTCAAGTTACAAAGAACTTTGATCAAGCAGAAATAATTTTGAAATGCATTTAAAAAAAAAAAAGAACAAACAAACAAACACATGATTTTGTTGTTTATTTGGCCATCAGTTAACTGTCAATTTAAACACCATGGAATGCCTTCTCAAACATGTTGGCTCATTTCAAAACCCCAAATCCCACCCAATTTACATTCCCAAACCTACTTCTGTAATCTCAAACATCACCCCTGAAATTCACCCTTCCTAGAAAAATAAAGACAGATAACATAAGAGTTAACAAATATCTCTCTCTCCATCTATCACACACACATGCACACGCACAAGCCTGAACTCTGGGGAAAAGACAGATTAAGATAGTTACTCAGCCATATTCTCCTTCCAGTCACAGTGACCACTAGGGCATTATCAACTGCCATGAAACAGACAGTTTGTAGGAAACTGGAAGGGTACGGAAAGGATATGGGAAATGAGTTTACAAGATGACAGATTAACCATTTCAGTAACTGATATGGAATCTCTGATGGCACTGAATGTGCAAAAGGTGGTCTCAAATCATCTCCCTGGTTTAAAAAACAAAATAAAAAAAAATATAAAAATTACAGGACATTTAAGCTAGATTAAAAAAAAAAAAAAAAAAAATCTTTACTTTTATATCTTAATTTAGTAGCAGGTGTTATGCACTGACAATATATAAACAGGGAAGGTCAATTTGGTCTTGGCTATGTTTTGTTAGCACTACAGTAGCAGCCCAGTATTATACGGTTTATTTCCACCCCATGAAGATCGATAGACAGCCCATCTGCCCTGAACAGTACAACATTCATATAACCCCCCCCCCAAAAAAATAACTGGCTTTCCCAGAGAGAGAGAGAGAGTATTACCAGAATTAAATGGCAAAATTTTAACTGAACCCTTAGATCACATACAGGCCAGTATAAAAAAAAAAAAAAAAAAAAAAAAAACGCAGTACAACATTACCAATAATATACATATTTATACATTTAAAAAAAAAAAAAACTGCAAAGTAAAACAATTTAATGCCAAATGAAACTGTAAAATAAAACAGACAAAGCTGTTGTGGACAGAGAGGTACTTCTGGACTTGAATAGGGTGGCAACGTACTGGCTGACATAGGACCCTGTAATGCATGTTGGCTGCAGGATTAGTAAGGAAAAGCATCAGTGTTCACAGGCAGGCAGTTTGAAAGATGTGGTGGTGAAGGGGTTCTTGTCTTTTTCCCCTGGTCCTTACAACTCATCGTGTCCCTCTTCCACATCTGAATCATCCTCCTCTGCATCATCAAGATCCAAATCCTTTGAAAAGATATTTTGAAATACAGGTTTAAAACTATTTTAAAAAGCAAAACTGATTTATTGCCCATAATAATGTTTAATATTATGACCATCTCTACCAGAAGTCCAAGAATTCACTTCAGACAACAAATCTGCCCTGCCACCAAAAAAAAGCAACATGAGACATTCACAAGGACACAGATTTGTTGTCACCGTCAGTGGCAGAGTGCTTTTCACATAGCTGGGACATGTGGAATAGCTTGCGCTGACTGACAGACTAGTCAATAGTGGGGAGGGGGGACTGTTTTGTTGGGCATTAGTGGCTAATAATAAAATCATAAAATTAGCTTTCCTAGAAGTGGAATGGACTTGATTTCTGTAATCCTTGATTGAACCAAAATGTTTTGATAACCATTAAGTTTAAACATTCTGGTCAGAGTTAAAAAAAATACCCAATGAGTAAGAAATGAAAAATTGGTCTTTTATGACCTGGACATTACTGAATTCAACCAGAAAACTGGGCAGTAGGGCTGTGCAATATGGACATAACCATATTGTGATTTCATAAAATTATTATTTTGAACAAATATTGCGATTGTGATTATGGCAACTACTTTTCAAAACAAGCTACATACATGCATTCAAAATGTATTCAGTGCATAACATTTCACAAGGAAACATAGTATTAAGTTTAATAAATAAAACCGTTTTAAAATAGTCTTTAAAACAGACAACGTAAAAGATTAAAAAAAGCCACAACTCTAGATAACACACTGTACACAGTACTACCAACTGCTTGATAAAACTGTAATAAACTGTCTTAAAAACATGAAAAATAAAGCTCGACTAACCTCAATTCCAGTCATAATGTAAATCAAAACCACCTATTCGGTTCTCCCGCTCAACTGTAATTGCCCACTGTGCAGAGTCAGCTCTGATTGGTTAACATATTAAAATCATGTGCACGAGTACAAAAATCTAAATAAATTAATAAATAAATTTCCAGTCTTATGCGATTTAGAAATTGCATGTGCTTAATTACGGATTTATTTTGTGATTGCGATTAATTGCACAGCCCTACTGGACAAGTAGTGAGGGACTGTGGAGGTTAAGGAATTATAATTCCATAAATGTCTGAAAGACTAGTGGCTTTTAGTTAGACATTACTAAATTAATACAAATTGCAGCACTTGCTTATTAACGTAAATATTTGAAAAGTAGACTTAGAAGATATCAAAATCAAGCTTGAGATGAAAGGCTCCATTTAACAGACAGATTTGCAGCAGGTTCCACCCCCTGTATAGGAGGACCAGAGCCAGGAGTATCCATGATACAGAGGGCAAACAAGCATGCAGTTCAAAGCATAATCATACACATTTAACACTACTGGCCATTCATTTATCATATGAAAGACACACAGACATGTATATAAAATCTACACACAAAATGCAATAAATCTGTACATACATCTGATTCCTCATCCTCTTCATCTCCAACTGGTGCCCCACCTTCTTTTCCTCCACTCTCCAAAAATTTTGTGAATCCATCTAGTGTTCTCTCACCATTGTAGTCAATTACCTACATATTGAGGGGAGACACGAAACATGCTTGATTAAATTTTTGCCTTAGTAATCAACACGTCTTACAGTCACGGCTTCATTTCCTCAAAAAGCATTATGAACAGGAGGTCTTGAATATTAAAATTAGAGCCATATAGTACTTCCAACTCATCATTAGCCCCACACAGAATCTGCGCGCGTAGCCCATCATTGATTCTGTTTATTTACTTGTGTAAACGTATATTGATTCTTTAAAAAAAAAAAAAATTTTAAAATTAATTTCAGTAATAATATTGACAAATATGAAAATATTCATACGATTTTACAACGGAGTTTGTAAAGTCCTATTTTCAGTCTTTTAGTAGAGAAAAATTAGAGACTTGCTTTGTTTACCAAATAAAAGTGGATCTATTTGGATTTTCATTGTAAACATTAAATAAAGTTAAAAAAAAAGCGTATTACTTTATTTCATATATTGTTTTTGTTATGTTACTCCTAAAAATCATTCCGCATAAATCTGCAGATTTTTAACAAAATGCTCTGCAGAAATAGCATAAAATGCCCACAGATTTTGTCTGGCCCTACTCACCCAAACTAATATAAAATAAATAAATAAAATAAAATAGGTAAATCACTGGTTCAGCAGTGTCTTGCTCCATTTGCATGTGTTGCCATGTGTGTAAGCTAAATCTGAGTATTTGTAAATCTGGACGCTAATAATTGAGACTATTTGGATGAGTTTCCAAATGCATAATCCCAGATATTTAATATATTCAGTTATATTTTTCGCTCAGTAGCTCACTATATTCTTCATCTCAGTTCGCACTATTAAAATGCATGCAATTGCACTCATTTTGCTCCAGCCATTATACTGTTATTTGGACATAAGCCATTTGCACTAGGCACATTTTTGTATTTGCACAATTTTAAACAACTACTATATATATAGTTTAAATTACTCCACAATCAGTATTATGTTTTTGATTACATTTATAGATTTTTTATATACACACACACACACACACACACACACTTAATAATTTTACTTCTGTCACTTTTGAGTATATACACATATGTGTGGATGGCAAAGAAAGAATTTCATTGTACAGGAAAAATTGTTTCCTTACTGTGCACATGACAATTAACAAATTGAATTTAATAGACCCAAGACTGCTACAGGCATAGCAGCAATATTTTCAACTAAGCTAACAAAACTGCTGCCCACCCCATTCAGAGAATACTGGTATAACACTGATAAAACAGTACATACAAGTAGACCGTTTGTAGAGTCCATATTATATGCACATTGTAGCTTCTGCATTGTTAATTTACATCATACACTCAAAACAAGTCCTTACCTTGCGTTCATCACCAGCAGGGAAGAATTTGAGTGTGGGGAAGCTATGCACTTTGACAGCTTCAATTTCATTAGCTGTAGAATCCATCTTGGCCACAACAATGTTTGCATTGTCTTTAAATTTCTCACCCAACTGATCCCAGATAGGGGCTAGTTGCTTACAATGACCACACCATGGGGCATCTGGATAAAGGAAAAGCAAATAAAATGCATAATGGTTGGTTCTTGTTAAATTTACATTTGCACACACTTTTGGGAAAAAAAGTTGATAACTATAACACTTAGATTTAACAGTCCTTGTAATGACAAGGCCACGATTCATTAAAAGTCTTTCAGTGTTTGAAAATGCACTTTTCATTGCCTCGCTTCAATGCTACCATTTATGATAAAAGAAATGACTACACTACACCATTCCCCACTAGCAACTTTCTAAGTGAGAATTCGGTGCATGCCCATGCCAAGATGAACAGAAACATCAATTCAATAGCGTCTACAATGGCAGGGACAAATCAAGATATTCTCAAGACAATCTTAAAATATTAGACAATTTGCCACCAAGTTCTCTCATTGGGTGTTCCCACTGCCACGAGCATCAGTCCTACAATTGGTACTTAGATGTAATTGTTTACATGTTTTCTATTATAAAAAAATAAAATAAAATAAACACACACAAATCTTAATATATAATGGTTTTAAATGGTTTAAGTGCTAGTCTAAATTTCAACATGCTGTTTTAGGGCGTACTCACACTATGTACAGTTCCCTTTAACCGGTCCAAAGCACGCTTGTCACCCCCTCCCATCTCCCCCGACGGCCCGCACTCTTATATAAGGAGAAGCTCTCTCGGAGATTTCAGTGGAAATTTCTTTATATGATTATATTGTTTTAGTCGTTTGATAAGCAGTGACACCCAGTCAAATATTCAGCTGAACAGATCAGCCACTGCTGACACGTGCTGCAGGAACTAGGTTTACTAAAGGCGCAGCTGTCATGCAGTGAGGGGTTTGAGTCTTTAATAATCTACGACAGTGTGCGTTCATTAAACAGTAAGAATGATTAATAAATCTATATGAAACAGTCCCCAAAAGTCATGTCTCCTCTTCAGTTTCGGGCTTAGGCGCACTTTGCACTCTCACTACAAGCGTACCGCACCAAAGCCCAAGTGAACCGGACTCAGGCACCTCTTCCAACCGGGCCAGGGCCGGCCAACTGTACCGTGCCTGAGCCCGATTCAGTGCACTCACACTTCTAAAATTATTCAGGAAACGGGCCCGAGCACGGTACGGATAGCATAGTGCGAGTACGTCCTTATAGGTAGGAAAAGAGAGAGAGAAAAAAAAAAAAAAAAAAAGGTTAAAGAGTTTATTGAACTGCATTCACTGTGATCTTCTCAAGCAGTGGACTGGTACATTCTGATAGGCTGCTGACAAACTGAGTCATACCTTATTATTATAAACTTGCACTGATTTCAAAGATTCTCGACACCCACATAGTCCAAAACTCACCACATTGCTTTCATCAGTGCGCCACCAGCTTCCATTAAAAAATGAAAGACTTTCAGCTACTTTGCATTCACAATTCCACCGAAGAGAGAGGCAGTGTCAAACCGGTCAAAGTGGAAGGACCAACAACATTCAAGGCTAGAACTTGTATTCAAGCAAAGGTATTTTGAGATAGATTTATAAAAAATATATATTTAAAAAAATACTTACAAAATTCTACAAAGACATTATTAGCAGGATTGAAGGCAACCTCTTCAAAGTTTTTGCCAACCAAGACTTTGACAGGATTTTTATCCCAGTCTTCAGGAATGTCCTGACTCATCAGATGAGGCTAAAGACAAAAATGCACAAGTCATTACAAAGAGATGACCGTAATCCATCTCCATTTTTCACAACGTTATTCTCAAATTTGATAACTCCTAATTGAAACAAAAATAAATACATAAAATAATTTTAGAAACCTTTAGTGTCCCTTCTATGAAGGCTGTGCAGAAGCTGATTATGTTCTCTGCTGTTATTTCAGAAGATTGTGGTTTGTATTTGGTCATCTCTTCCTCAAGGGTGATAAGGCGGATCACAGGGCACTCTTCCTTCTTGAGGCCAAAGAACTCTAGAATTCTCTGATTATCATCCACATCACTGTCAATGAAGATGAAGAGAATCTGTGGGAAAAGTGAATTTAGGTCAAACTGAAATTTATTCAGAAAACACACAATTTCACACAACAACATTGACAGAGATGCACTTACTTTGCCTTTAAAACCCTCTGCTGCTTTTTTAAATTGGTCCATCTTATCCTGGAAGTCTTTGGATGCTTTAGGCACAAACATTAGGATGTGGGACTTGATGTCACCTCCAAAGATTTTGGGAGCAGTCTGCAGTGAGGAAATAAGAATCTTAGAATGAACTGTTTTCCCATACAGCTGCAAATCACATGCATTCAATTTCCCATATCAACCAAATACATATAGTGCAACTATACAACAGTCTTTTTTTGAAACAGACAGAAATGACAAATTAAACAAAAAGCCTACCTGCTCTGTGAACTCAATGACAAGGGGAAGCTGGTTGGCCTTGATGAAGTTCAGTAAATTCTCTTTGCTGATCTCTCCATCGAAAGTATTACGACCCTCATCAAACTTAGACAAAAAGTAAAACTTATTAGTGGCTGCAACAGTGGATAGAAGTATATTTATTCTGCATGACATGCAGTGGCCAATAATGACACTCAAAATGTAGTTGCAGTCTTTGTAAGGGGGCAGAACGGGCAATGAATTTCAGAGTTTATCGGCAGAGCATTAAGACTGATGAACCCTTTTTTTTGGGATAAAAGGTCAACCCAGTACTAAGAGTAAAACAACATCCACCCATTGTAAAACTCTTAACTTACCAATGGATAATTTAAACTGCTTTAACCACCCAAAATAGTCAATAAATTGAACAAATATTTTTTTTAAAAAAATTTAAATAACAGGATCTCGGAAGATGGCAATTTTTAACTTTTTTACCTGCAATAAATCTCCAGGTTTTCCCCATGAAAATTAAAACCCCATGGAAACATTAATTTGTCGTATTCTATAATCTTGAGGACAATCCTCAACAGGCGAACCAATTTCTGCTAAGAAAACCGTGACCAAAACAGCTATATTTGCTTTGGGGCTTAAGTCATTATATGAAACAGTGAGGCTTATTTCGCATTTCTCTGTTATTTGTAACACATCATACATTTGTGTAGACTCAATTTTAAATTAAAATAAATTCTTAATTTTAAATAAAAATAAACAAAATCTCCAGACTGAAATGTCATTGTTTACATCTGACCAAAACAGTACCATGCATGCCATTCCATAATCTGTATTGTACTCAAACATTAAAAACTGATTTTTAATTGAACCCTTAGCAGCTGAAGTACAGTCACATCTGTGGACTAGGGCTGTGCAATTTATAAAAAAAAGTTTTTTAGGGGTTTTCACAGTAGGAGAACAGTAGAGCGTATAGACCAAACAGTTCAGAGCAGAGACGGGAATTATCGGACTTGATCGACATGGAGTGCCATGTGTCGACACAAACCACAAGGCTATTGACACCATCCTTTTATTTGGATAAATGATCTATACGTTTTACCATATTACTGATAACATAAATTTCCAGATTTTGAGAGCATCATTTGACACTCATCTACTCAAATTATTACGTCGCCACAGCTTTGCACTTTTCCCATTAAGGACACTTGAACCAATGAATCCTCATTTTATCCTATAGTGTTAAGGCCAACAGACAATGCAAATGCCAAATAACCAGTACTGACAAAAACAAATGACTGTTGTCAGCTAGCATCTGAGAAAAAAAAAAAAAAAACCACACACCTCCATGTGAACACCAATCAGACCGGTAGCAGACTGAAATGAGTGCACATTCTGTGTTCCTTAAAACACTACATTCTTTCTGCATCAGTTTTTTAGACTTGCAGCCAGTTTTAGTTGTTTCTTTGATGATGAACAGGCTACAACGAAGCTTTAAATAAAGTGTGGTTATAATGCTTTGGCACAAACACACTTTCCATACAATACTGAATTTTGCAGTACAAATAAAAGTACCAGTAAAACACTGGCAAAAGACCGATAAAATGCTTGTGAAAAACCATTTAGCTGTGAAGTGCATGCACGCAAAAGGGAGTGCAATTTGCTAACTGGAGAGTCTAATTTTAGTGCAACACCGATAGTCTTATGTCATAGCAAACGTACCACTTAATTTTCTAAATACTTTTCCATATATCTACACAATTGCCCATGTTTAAACTGCAAAGACAATCTTCAGTTAGCATCCATCTTCAGATGCAGGAGACAACATTTTTCTCCTCAGTGAATATTGCATATGCGAATATATCAACTCTGGGATAACACACTAGCATTTATGAGAGTTTTTTTTAAATAGTGGGTCTATGGTGCTTTTCTGACATACATGTATACATACAGTTGCCTGTGTGGATTTTAAAAAATGTACCCATCAAGTCATTCCAGTAGTTATACATATATTTACTGGTATTACGCTGTGAAAGGGGTTAATGATAAATGAGTGCATGATTACATAATGCATTCAAAAGGTCAAGGCAGAGATTTACTATCTGCTTGAACCAGCAGGAACCAGAAATCTAAATTCATTGCACAAGCAAGCAAAAACCAATAATAGTAATGGCAGCACTGCCAAATGACACCATTATAAAAAGGCAGCAAGATCACCTTACTGTGACCGCACTGAGGACTACAGAAATTGTGGACCTGCATGATTTTATAACAAATAGGAGTTAATTTGGGAAATGTTTAAAAACCCTGTGTTAAATAGTACTAATGCCAAATACTACCGCCAGAGCCACAAACACTAGATCTTTGTTTCTTTTACATCTTGTTTCATCACAGCACCGAAGCTGAAACCAATAGGGCCAGTTGTAACACCATATCAGCCATACTGCTACAACCATTCAAAGCAAGCAAATAGTAAAATGTAAGGAATCTTCTGAAAGTTATGCAGCAGAGTTTATGCAAATGTAGAAACGGGTGTACCTTCTTAAAAAGCACAACACTATCCTTGGCAACTTCAAACTTTGAAAAGACTGCATCATCAGAAGTGATTCCAAAGGGGATGTCATCCACAGCCTCTGCTGTTTTAATGAAGGCCTTAGCATCTTCTGATTCAACACCCTGCAAATACAAAAAAAAAAAAGCAAATAAAGTTAAATAGCAAATAAACAAATTTAAGAAACCCCAAACAATACAATGAATTTTACCTTAAAAAAGCCAATCACTGCAACCTCGTTATCAGCAATAATTGACTCTGCTTGCATCACATCACTTAAAGTAGTGGCTGCGGGTCCAGTTCGTTTTTTCAGCCAGCTGACGATGTCTTCAGCCTGTCGACCAGCTGCAGGGAGCACATCATAGTTAGTCAACCTGCCATAACTTAAAAAAAAAAAAATAAATTAAGCAGAATTGTGACAAGTCACCCTTGTTTTGGTAAAGGCTAAGAGTGTAGATCAAGTGGAGGTGACAAGTTACATTTAGAAATAAAGCATTTTCCCCAAAACAACTCGAGCTTTGAAGTTTAACATTACACCATTAATTAAAGATTAAATCTAATCCAAGTTCTCCTTCCACGTATCATCTGACCACAGGGCAAGACTGATGTCACTCTGAATGATGTCACAGTTTCAAAGGTAGTCTTAATGATCATTAAATCAGTCCGAACAGAGCAATACAGTGTACAGCAGGAACTACTGATGTGTCACCAGCAGTTCAGCCTATTATCAAGTTTTATTTCTTATGAGAATATTACAGAACTCCTCATAGAACCCTTTTATCATGATAAAAACTAGACTAAACTTCTGAATTTTTGCTACAGACACTCCAGACCAAGTGTCTCCAAACACTGGAAAAAAAAAAAAAAATTATTAAAAAAAAAAAAAAAAAAAAAAAAAACTGTCTTTAACCTCCCTTGGTAGAGCTACCAACCCCCATGCGGAGGGTCGCCAGTTCGATCCCAGCTCGGAGCGGGCTGGATGGCATAGGTTACACACGTCTGTTTTCTTTATCCCTAGATCTACATAAATTTGGATCCAACCAGTATCCTAAGCAGACGGTTGTCGTGGTCAATGATGAGTGGAGTGTGAGAATTCCTGCAAAGAGCACAGTGGCAGACAAGTCTCCACAATAATCCCATAGCCTAACGTGAACACCCACTGCTAACCCATTCCACTCCACAACAAACATCCATCTTTCTCAAACCTTCAGCAACCAGACTGCAATTGTTCACAAGACATTTGGACAGAGGTGAAAGGATCATGCCTATCGAGACTTGTCTCGCTCTAGTTTAGGTTTTTTTTTTTTTTTTTTTTAATAAAGATGAATTGAATTTTCCAGTTCACAAAAAAAAAAAAAAAAAAAAATCACCAAAAATCACTTGAGGTTGGAATATTTTGCTGAATTTGAAAGAAATTTTGTCCAACAGAGCACGCTCCATTGACTGCTACTAGCAACTAGCCAACAGAAAAGGTTCAGTTGCTAACTATTTGGTTACTGTAAAGTTAAACAATGACATCAGTTATCAGGGATTTCTATACATTAACTTTGTCACAATATCCACAAACAACACCTTCTTAGCTCTGCATGAATTTGTGTGGAGACTTAATTTTAATATGGACACAACCGTCAAACTCACTGCATTTAAGATCTGCTTTGTTCAAAATCTATAAATCTACACCAGTGTTTCCCTACCCTGTTCCTAAAAGCACACAAACAGTACACATTTTCAACCTCTCCCTTATCAAACACACCTGAAATCAACTCATCAGAACATTAGAAGAAACTCCAAAACCTTATCTGACCCATTCATTTCAGGGAGACTAAATATGTACTACAGGAATAGTGTTGGGAAACTCTGAGCTACACTGCCTGATTAAGACAAGAAAAAGTTGGACTCAGGTCGCAAACAAAGCAGTGCACAACGATTCAAAGGCTTTGTGTGCCACAATGAAATTTGAAAAATTTAATTACAGTATCTTCTACAGGCTTTTAGTTCTCAGCAGCTTCCCAGCGCTTTTATTCAAACGTCTTTTAATCTTGTTTTACACTTGAACTAGGAAATTTCTTAGGTCTATTTAAATGGACTACATTTTTTTTTACTCCCTGATATCGGTATCACCCTAAAAACCCATACAGGAGAGACTCTAGAAGGAATAGAAGTTTCTATTTTCTAAAAATAATTTGTTCCTGCACAAAGAATTGAGGCATCATATTTCAAGGTACCAACAGACCTATTGATGCTCAAACACTTGAGAAATGACTATACATTACATATAAATATTGCACTTAATGTGCCCGATAAGCGAGTTCTTTGCGCGAGCCCATGATCTACATAAGACAATTGAACGTCCTTAAACTTGAATTTGTAGTGGTTGGTCTGCTGGAGTAAGATGGTAAAAAAGTTGCCTTTGAGAGCAGCCTACAGGCAACATGAGGAACTACATGTTGATGGAAAGGGGGAGAGGCCTTTAATGAACAGACACACACAGGGCTTCCACATAGAGAATGACTTGCATCTTCTGCAGTTAGCGCTCACATTCTTGGTAGGCAGACAAATGACCTTAATACCTTGATTTATGGTGTACCATAAAAGCATAATAATTTCACTTCAGTAATTCAAATCAAAATAAGTCGGAATGAAAACAAGCTTGGCTATACGATATGGTAGGGGGAATATTATTACCTTTCACTAATAAATTCTCTTACCAGAATATTCCTTAGGGTTCGCTTTCTCTCCTCCCTTGAAGAACTTGATGGTGGGATACCCACGAACACCATACTCCTGAGCAAGTTCCGATTCTTCGGTGGCATCTACCTTAGCTAGTCTGATGTCTGAACCTTCAGCTTTTAGCATGCCAGCTGCTTTGGAATATTCAGGGGCCAGGGCCTTGCAGTGTCCACACCATGGTGCATCTGCAAAATACAGTCAATTCAATTTTACATTTACAGATCCCTGCAAGTTAGTGACTTCACATTTACTCTCAAACTAACCATAGCTCTGTATAATGGATTAAACTAACTCATAGCACTTGCATGATATTGGCATTTTATTGCTTCGGTTTAATACACATACCCAACATTTTATTATTATTATTTTAAGTAGCTTAGGAAAATACGGTGTATGACTAAACAGTACGGATTTTTTTTTTCTTCTTCAAAATCCAGTGAACACGGCTAAACTGAAAAAAAAAAAAGAAAAAAAAGTCTTAATGTTCATCAACAGGTCTCGACTTCATTTGGCATTTCGTACAAGTTCAAAGTTTGTGCTTCTGATGAAAAACACCATGTATACTGTCACCTGTTGATCCCAGCTAGATCAACGCATACACACATGCGTTTCTTTTCTCGCATTATTTTTTTTAAATCCTGAGACATTGGAAACCAAGTTTTATTTTATGTACACGTCAACCTAGCGCTGTGTCCCTGGGAAGTACATCCCACATAGCATACTCCCACGCCTTTCAATTATGACGTTGACGCCAGTGATTGGGTAGCACGAGGGTCGTTCGTGTCCCTGCAGCAGGATATACTTGAGAGTGACCAATGAATTTAGCATGGTAACGTACAATTCAACACTACAGCTGCACACACAACTTTAAGAAATCTTTATAGCTTATAAGCTATTGCCTACCGGTGAAACAAAAAAAAGCAGTAGGAAATAGCCGGTCAGAAAAAAAAAAAAAAAAAAAAAGTGAGATTGCATAAGGATTAATTGAATTGGTTTACCCATTTTCACCAAGAAAAGCTGCTACAAAGCTTTTATGAAGCTGCTATCGCTGCAAACGTACACTTTCCACTAAGAATAAACAATGGAATTGTATACATTAGTCTTCAAAGTTTCAATGCATTTGCGTTGTCAGCAATGCGTTGTAATCCATCGCGAACGCCTTTCTGAGCTTTCCAATTATGCCATTAACATTTTTATTATCCGAGTCAAGTATCGGTGTTACATCTATGCAAACCCTTAAAAAGAATTGTTGAGACACATACCTCTAAATAAAAGCGCTTATTTCTTGTGATAAAATGGTGCGCTTTGAATTTTCCTGACGCACATGCCATAAACAAACACCAATAAAAGAGAAAGAAGCTGGCCACTACTTACAAAACTCAACAAGCACATTTGGGTGAGCTTTCAGTGCCTCCTCGAAGTTACTTTTCTTCAATATGAGTACATCCTCTTCCTCACCAATTTCAGCCGCGCTCATAGCGGCCAGTGCGCACATAATCAAAAATTTCAACATCTCGGATTTACCCAAAGCGTACCAGATATTAAGATGTCCGTGAAGGAAAGAAGGTTAACTATTAATAGGTCGGATTTTTTCCCACCTTTAATAGTTTGTTGTCCCTTGTATTTTGGGTCTGCCACTTATAACGTGGCAACGTAAGCAGGAAACAGAGGAGGTAAAATTTGGCGCATGCGCATTTATGAGGCCGAACACAGTTCGTGTTGAATTGTGAGTGGACCGTGCGTCTCCCAGCACCTGGAAGTGAATCCACCCCGTCTTGAATACGATTTTGCAAATCATACTACGGCGAATGCTCATCTCATAAAGTTTATTTTAAAATTGTGACTGTTTGTTAAAAGAGCATACAGCATTCATATGTGAAATGTTTGTACACGTAGGATTATTAACTTCTAATTAGCATTTCTTTAAACGCTTTATGCAGTTTTAAAGAAACGTAATTTATATAAATAAAAGATTCTGTGAGTTTTGAAGTCACGACAGAAGACTACTCAGAAAAAGTAGTATAATTCACAAAGCAAACAATAAACATTTGTTTTTAAGGCGTAAAACAACAAGATAATAATAATACATCAATATAAGCTAAACCATTTTTAATGTGAAAAGTGAGATACTACCTCATGCACTCGTTAGCCTAATATGTTGCTGTCAAAGCCTACGTTGTCATATGTGTGTTTGTGTGTATATATTTTTTATATAAAATTATATATATATATATATATATATATATATATGTGTGTATTTTTTTCTTGCTACATGAAATAAACATCCTCGTGTAAATTTAAAATAAGACGTTTCAGAGTTTGCAGAACATAAAATTGCAGAACATCAAATTGCATTTCCCTCATTCTGTTGCCTTTTTACAGCATAATAAAAAAGATAAACAAGGCAGAAGAGCATTTGTAAATAGGACATAATGATTTAGGGGCTGGACAATGAAACTGAAACACATGGTTTTAGATTACAATTATTTATTTGAAGGCCTATAGTTTTGCGGCCTTTTGCGGCCAGTACAGCATCAAATTATCTTGGGAATGACAGATACAAGTCCTGCAGAGTGGCCAGAGGAATTTTGAGCCATTCTTCTTGCAGATTAGTGGCCAGGTCACTATGTAACGGTGGTGGAGGTAAACGTTTCCTGAGTAGCTCCTCCAAAATAACCCAATATGGCTAATTAATATTTAGATCTGGTGATTGTGCAGGCCATGGGAGATGTTCAACTTCACTTTCATGTTCATCAAAACACTAGGTGACCAGTCTTGCTGTGTGTATTGGTGTATTATTATCATAACTGCCTTCAGGATACAATATTTGAACCACTGGGTGCACATGGTGCTCCAGAATGGTTCGGTAGTCCTTGGCAGTGGCATGCACATCTAGCACAAGTATTGGCCCTAGGAAATGCCAAGATATAATATTGCAGCCCAAACCATTACTGATCCACCCCCATGCTTCACTCTGGGCACGCAATCGTCTGGAAGGTTTGCTTATTTTGCTTCACCACACTGTACCTCTCTCAGATGTGGGAAAGGCAGTTATTACGATGGACTCATCAGAAAACAATGTGTTGTCCACAGACCAAGGTTTTTGCTCCTAGCAGCACCGAAACCAACGTTTGGCTTTGGCATGAGTGACCAAAGCAGCCTGGCCATGTATATTGACCCTGAGGAGTTTTAGTGAAACAGGAAAGTTGAGGTGCATAGGAAAGTGGGATACTTCTCTGGAAAATTAACAACTGAAAATATTAACATTGCACATTGAGAGTAGTACTGTACTTGAGAGTGTCTAAATGTTTTCTCTTTTAATACTGAACTGCCTTCTGAGTTTGAAAATATTTTTTTTAGTTATTAAGAAAATGAATAAGCTATTGTTTATCACAGAAAATATAACCCCAAACCAGAAAAAGGTGGGACAGTATGGAAAATGCAGATAAAAAAGTAGTCATTTCCAAATGTACTTTGACCTGTATTTCATTGCAGACCTTATGAAACTTCATTTCATTTGTAAATATACATCCTTTCATGTCATTCAGACCTGCAACACATTCCAAAAAAGTTGGAAAAAGTGCGATTTAGGGCTAGTAAATTAGTTAAATCATGTGATTTGAAACAGGTGATTATACTTACAGTATGATTTAGTACAAAAGCAGCATTTTTGAAACTTTTTTGAAATGTTTTGCAAGAACCAAATAAAAATTCATTTATTTCCTCAAATTTCTACACACAATACTCCAATGTGTAAAAATGACAATGACAATGTGAATTTTTTTTTTAATTGTTGCAAATTAATCAAAAATAAAAAATCTGAAAAATTACATTTACTTCAGTATTTATAGCCTTTGCTTAATACCTTGTTGATGCACCTTTGGAAGCAATTACAGCCTCAACTCTATTTGAATATGATGCCACAAGCTTGACACACCTGTTATTTGGGAATTTTTGCCCCTTCCTCTTTGCAGTACCTCTGAAGCTTTATCAGGTTGGATGAGAAGCGACGGTGTACAGCCATTTTCAGATCTCTACAGCGATGTTGTGAAGCCACTATATTGATATTTTGGCGGTGTGCTTTAGGTCATTGTCCTAGTTTAGTCATTGTCTAGTTCCTGCTGCTAAAAAACATCCCCATAGCATGATGCTGCCACCACCATACTTCACAGTAGGGATGGTATTAGCCTAGTGATGAGTGGTGCTTGGATTTCTCCAAACGTAACGTAAATTTTAGTCTCTTGCAAAAAAAAAAAAAAGATAAAGACCTTAAGACAGTGTCCTACCGCCACCTATTGGGTGGTTTTAATTTGATCTCTTTATTACTTTTTAATAAATAGTAAGTTACAAATATTTTTATAATCTAATAAAACTGAATCCAATGCAGTGTTCTAGGTGTTATTTTCACAATTATACATTTTTATAATGATTTAGTTTCATTAGTAAGAGTCACACACAACATTGTTTTTCTATTTCATTTAATTTGTCTATATTTTGTTAATTTGTCTATATTAAATAAACATAAATGTTTTATGTTCATGAATAAAATACCCTTATACAGAAAAAGTGGCAGAGAACTGAGCAGTAGATTGTGAATAACATAAATGTGTTTGTGAATCAGCTGTGGGTGGCATAGTGGTGCAGTGAATAGCACTGTTGCCTCACAGCAAAAAGGTTGCTGGTTTGCGCCTCGGCTGGACCTGTTGGCACTTCTGTGGAGTTTGCATGTTCTCCCCATGTTTGCGTGAGTTTCCTCTGGGTGCTCTAGTTTCCCCCACAAGTCCAAAGACATGCGCTATAGGTGAATGGGGTAAACTAAATTGTCAGTAGTGTATGTGTGTGAATGAGAGTGTATGGGTGTTTCCCAGTGATGGGTTGAAGCTGGAAGGGAATCCGCTCCGTAAAACATATGCTGGATGAGTTGGCCTAAGCCGAAAGAAAATGAATGAATCAGCGGTCCACCGTAAAACACCCCCAGTTTTATTTATTACTTATTCTTCAGGATACTAAAAAGTAATAAAAAAAAATTTGACAAAAAAAAAGTGCAGCAACCAGTGGAAACTGTCTGAAATCTTTGACAAATGCTGCCAAGTATGTACCAATTTCATCTGCAGTAAAGACAGCAACACAAAGTAATACGCTTAGAGTCCCATTTTTTGGTTCAAACAAAAATCTGGCTGATCTGTAAGTTTAAAAATTTTTTTTTTTTTAGATGTATCACCAGGAAATAGTCGAAGTTACCGTCTTACTGAATCTGTATATACAGCTGACTGGACACTGCGTGACGTCATGTGAAAAGGGTCTATCTGAGAAAAGACTAAATGTTGTCTACCATATTATAATTAATACATTTAATGCAAATGCTGTCAACAATTTATATCAGGGAAAAATCATGCAATAAACCTTGTAGATGATAACAATACAAACAACATTAGGACATATTTCCTACCAGCACAATGCATGCAATTTTAACCAAAACTGACACCAAAAAGTGCAGAAATACACAAATAAAAATTGCAAGACAGAAATGCAGAGAGAGAGAATGCAATAATAAAAGAAACAGAGAATATTAAGATTAAATTAAGACTACAAATCGCATTACAAGACTCTTTGCGTCAGGCACTCCAGTCAACTGAACCCACTCACAGCTACTCACTATCATCTGATTACTAACTAACTGCACTTGTTCATAGACACACACACACACACTCACACACACACACACACACACACACACACACACACACACACACAGTAAAAAGAGCACTTACCTTCGTTCAGTCATCATCGGTCCTGGTACTCACATCTAGCGTCATCTCTTAATCTCTCCATGCGACTACTCTCCTGTGATCTTTCTCCTAGTTTTCAGCGATCTCCTGAGTTCTGATATTTACTGTTATGTTCTTATGTTTACGTCTTCCTGAATTTCCCTGCTTGTGTGTGTCTGCAATGGACTTCTCTGAATATTCCCTCAGACTTCAAGAATTCACAGTTAAGACTATGTGACATTTCACAATAAATACTTGTGTATTTTACCTTTACTCCTGTGCTGTTCCTTTGTGAGACGTAACAGAAAGACAGACCAAAACAAACTTCCAAGATGGATCCCAGAAGCACAGAGCGATGCACACACATGTCATTGGATGCCCTCTTGGAGCTCGTCAACCCATTCAAAGCTTCATTCTCTCTACACCACAACCTCCAGTGAGTGGTATGAAACGAGTTTGTGTGAGATGTGTTAAGTGTTCATCAGTCTGTGGGAAGAAGCTTTCCTTCAGTCGGCTGGTGTGTGACCGGATGCTGCGGAACCGTCTGCCTGAGGGTAGCAGAGAAAAAAGTCTATGGCTTGGGTGGCTGGAGACGCTGATGATTTTCTTGGCTTTCCTCATGAACCTTCTGGTGTAGATGTCCTGGAGGGAGGGAAGCTCACCTCCTACTACGTGGCCAGCAGTTTGCACAATCCTATGTAGACCTTTGCGATTGTTGCTGGTGCTGTTTCCGTACCAGGTGGTGATGCAGCCAGTCAGGATGCTCTCCACAGTGCAGGTGTAGAATGAGCGGAGGATGTGGGGGCGCATTCCAAACCTCCTGAGACGCCTGAGAAAAAAGAGGCGTTGTTGTGCCTTCCTCAGCACTGCGCCTGTGTGAGCAGTCCATGTCAGATCCTCAGCGATGTGAACTCCAAAAAACTTGAAAGTGTTGACCCTCTACACTGGTGTCCCGTTGATGGTGATGGGAGTGTGTTCTTTCCTCTCTCTCCTGAAGTCCACCACCAGCTCCTTGGTTTTGCTGATGTTGAGTGAGAGGTGGTTTTCCTGACACCATAGCGCCAGAGAGTTCACCTCCTCTCTGTAGGTCATCTCATCGTTGTCTGTGGTTAGGCCCACCACCGTTGTGTCATCAGCAAATTTAACGATGACATTGGAACTGTGTTTGGATGTACAGTCATGTG
The DNA here is from genome assembly GCA_903798035.1 of Danio albolineatus. Classification (NCBI taxonomy): domain Eukaryota; kingdom Metazoa; phylum Chordata; class Actinopteri; order Cypriniformes; family Danionidae; genus Danio; species Danio albolineatus. The sequence continues at coordinate 170,358 of CAIGQQ010030047.1, read as the reverse complement.
TGTACAGGGAGTACAGAAGTGGGCTAAGAACACAGCCCTGTGGGGCACCAGTGTTGAGGATCAGTGTGGATGAGGTGATGTTGTTCATTCTGACCACCTGGCGTCTGCTTGACAGGAAGTCCAGGATCCAGTTGCACAGAGAGCTGTGTAGGCGCAGAGCCTGGAGCTTTGCCACCAGCTTGGTAGGCACTGTGGTGTTGAATGCTGAGCTGTAGTCCACAAACAGCATTCTCACATATGTGTTTTTGTTTTCCAGGTGAGACAGAGCAGTGTGCAGGGTGAAAGCAATTGCATCATCAGTGGAGTGGTTGTTTCTGTATGCAAATTGCTGAGGATCAGTGTGAGCAGGCAGTAGTGAGCAGATGTGGTTTTTAATCAGCTTCTCAAAGCACTTGCTGAAGATGGGTGTCAGTGCAACAGGACGCCAGTCATTCAAACTTGTGGTTTTAGCTGATTTCGGTATTGGCACAATACTAGCGGTCTTAAAGCACGTTGGAACCACAGACCAAGATAGCAAGAGGTTAAAGATGTCCGTGAAAAACCCCGCTAGCTGGTGTGCGCATGCTCTAAGTACACGTCCAGGAATGCCGTCTGGGCCCGTAGCTTTTCGGATATTCACGCGACGGAAAGATCTCGTTACATCTGCTACAGGGACAGAGAGTGTGCTGACGGTTTCTTTATCGGCCGCGGGAGCACGATGTGTGTGCGCGCTGTCCTGGGCTTCGAAGCGGGCGTAGAAAGAGTTGAGAGAACCAAAGCAACCACGGGGAGAACATGCAAACTCCACACACAACTGGCCCAGCCGGGGATCGAACCAGCGACCTTCTTGCTGTGAGGCGAACGTGCTACTCACTACGCCATCGTGGCACCATTCCAAAAATATATAATTGTATAAAGCATAAAATATTATATTTTCAAAAATATTTTGCTGGTTTTTACACTTTGCTGGACTAAACACTTAAAACCAGGACTGCGCTATTATATTTATTCAAGTCTAGTGCACTTAACTTTTTCTTTCGCTTTGTGTCTATCTTTGTAATTCTTATTGCTGCTGGTTTCTGAAAGCTCCCAAACTAATTTCATTGCACTATTATTAAAATGACTATAAAATTTCTTTATCATTATCTTTTGTGAACATTTTATGATCCAAACTTTGTAAACTCTGAACTCCATGCCGAGTAATATGATATGCATTTGTGTTCCCTTAATTGACAACATCTGCTGCCGTGTTTTAGGCTATACAGTAAACCATCCTTACGACAAGACTTCGGCGCTCGGGCATCCACGCATCCTCTAGAGAGACAAAGCAAATGAGGAGAGGAAATCAAAATGTTGCAAACTTTAATCCAAGTCTCCTTGATCTACACCAACCACATCGACCTCCCCCCGAAAAAATCAATGGAAGAATGACTAATAGGCTCTTAGAGTTGCCTGATATTTCCTGATACATTAACATTTACACACAGAAGCACTCTTGCGCTCGCATACACCTGTCGGTACTGGTTTTTGCCTCTCTTCTGAGCTGTCTAATGGGCCTTTAATTGATTGAGTAAATCTGACTGGATAATAAATCACAAACTTAAGGAGAACCCCGTGTCTCCGACATCCGTTAGTGCACTGGAATATTGCTCCGACATGGTTAGCATTGATTTGACCTGTTTTAAGTTGGCGGTAAAGCTCACGGTGACATAGCTTTAATAACCTCACACTCATATTCGCATCAGGCCATTGCTCCTCTCTAAAAATGATTGCCTCTCAAATCAAATCAAGAAAGAGTTTTGTTCATACCTTTCCGGAACGCTTCTTCTCCCCCCCACCGCCTTGCGCTCAGCTTTCATCATTAATCATTTCAAGATGCCTGTGCATATGATTATGTGTTTGATGATGCCGTTTGGTGTAGACAGAGCTTCTGTTCCACATGAGGGTCACGCTGTATCACATCAGTGCTTTTTTAGCATGTTTAATCAAAGGCCAGACAAGCTGCTTTTCCTAATGCGGTGTGAAGACTTAAGCACACACACACTGACAGAGGTAAGTGTGTAGGAAGGCTGAGATGAGCTGAAGATAACTAAAGCAGATCCATAGATGTGGAACATCAGAAATCTGCTGCTCACGCGAACATCAAAGGAGCATAATTGAAAATTACATGACTCCCTCTCTGCCTTTGCATTCTTCTTGAGCGTGAAGAAAGAAGATACTATACATGTATCTGTGTCTGTCGAGCCCCTGGGCCAGAAACTAAGCACGTCCACAGAGAGCTTTTTAAAAAAAGCGGTGTGACTAAGTGTATGCTTGCGAGCCCTGCAGTGGTGTGTATGCTCCCGGCAGCGGCACCTGAGTGCAGGTGTGTGGAAGCGCAGAGTCCCCTAGGTGTTCTCAATGTGTTCTTCAAGGAACGAGGGTTGGGAACTTAATAAGCGCGCCATAAAATACCACAATTTGAAAGGCTATGCTCTTCTGTCATGCTTTTTTTCTCTCTTTTGCACACACAGGACGCAGATGTATTTGGATTTCAGCGCTTGAGAAGCCACAACCTTTTTAAACTACTCATGGTAACAAAAGTTTAAATGCTGCAGCCAGGTAGCTGTTTCAAAAGAATAAACGTTTATTATTACTAAATGGATGAATAAAAATGCATTTCCATTATTACCAAGGTGATATAACACAAAAGATCTTTGATACAAGTTATTTCAAATGAAACATTAAACGCATGATTAATCAATTGATGTGAGGGTTGCTTTCTGTGCTTGTACCTAACAGTATTCGTACCTAACAGCACTCGTTGCAGAGAGTTGGAAACTGCATTAATGCAATGAATGAATGGTTAGAAAGATGGATGTATGAAGGGACGGATGGATGGTTGAATGAATAAACAAATGAATGAATGAATGGATGGATCGATGAACGGGTGGATGGGTGAATGAATGAACAAATGAATGAATGAACAGACGGACAGACGGACGAATGGTCGGATTTATAGGTGAATAAATGAACAAATCGTTAGATGGATAGATGGATGGATGGACAGATGAATTGACGGATGGATGAATGAATAAATAAACGGACGGACGGACGGACGGACGGATGAACAAACGAATGAATGGACAGATGGATGGGTGAATAAATGCTCCAATCAATTAATTAATGGATAGATGGATGGAATGATGGATGGATAGAATGATGGATGGACGGATGAATGGGTGAATAAATTAAATTAGTGAATGGATGGATTGATGGATGGATAGATCAATGAATGGATGGACAGACAGACAAATAAATGAATGAATGAATGAATGAATGGATGGAAGGATGGATGGATGGATGGATGGATG
>CAIGQQ010030047.1:150125-166626 GCA_903798035.1 Danio albolineatus | reverse complement strand
TAACTAGTAACTATTTACTTGAGTAATTTTTTCATCAGCTACTTTTTCTACTTTTTTAGTCTTACTCGAGTAACTTTTAAGATTGTTACTTTTACTTTTACTTGAGTAATAATTTCCGCATGTAATTGTACTTTTACTTGAGTATAGATTTTGGATACTCTACCCACCTTTGCTTCTATATAAAAAATGCATCCTCTCCAGTTTCCAACTGAGTGCTCCAAAGTGACATTTCTATTTTCCCTGTTGTCTGGTAAAGCACTCTTGTGGGCTAAGTCTATATGGAACGCTAATAGTGCAATAATTAATTCAATTCATTTCATCTTTATTTTATAGCGCTTTTACAATGTAGATTGAGTCAAAGCAGCCTTACACGCATTATAAAAAATTGAAACAGTGTCAGAGCAGTTTTCAGTGATAAAGTTTATTTTCGTTCAGTTCAGTTTGGTTTAATATTCACTGCTGAGAGTCCAAACACTGAAGAGTAATCCATCGATGCACAACCCTACAAGTCCCGAACCATGCAAGCCAGTGGCGACAGCGATGAGGGAAAAACTTCACTAATTGGCAAAAGTGAAGAATTAAAAAACCTCGGGAGAAACCAGGCTCAGTTGGGCACGATCATTTCTCCTATGGCCAGACGTCTTCTACAGAGCTGCAGTCTAGGAGTCGAGGCTGGAGAACGCTGGGCATCCATCACAGAGAGACCACAGGTTGGTCACCAGCTGGTGAACAGGCTGGCCCTTCGGGAACAATCCAAGGACTCGTCTGTCACTGGGGTCTTACAGGGATCGGTCTCATGCTCTCCACTCCTCCATGACCACCACAGCAGCTGCTCAGGATACGGCCTGGTCCAGGATTATTGAAACCTCCGGAATAATAAAAAACAAACTAACATAAGAGCAGATGCCATTCAAATTATAATGTCTTTTGGGAAGTGTTCCCGGCTCTGGTTGCCCTAAATAATGCAGAATAACAATCCTTTAGAGGATTTGGATTCCAAAGCATTTGTGTTTTATGTGTATGCTAATGCAAAGAGATGTGTCTTAAATCTAGTTTTAAACTGACAGAGTGTGTCTGTTTACCGAACTGTGCTAGGAAGGTTATTCCAGAGTTTAGGTGTCAGATAGTAGAAAGACCTACCACCTACAGTTGATTTTGATATTCTGGGAATAATCAATTGTCCAGAATTAATTGAGCTTAGAGGATGTGATGGGCTATAATAAACCAGGAGCTCCCTCAAATACTGGGGAGCTAAGCCGCTCAGGGCTTTGTAGGTAGTCAGTAAAATAAAAAAATTTATACGATATTTAATAGGGAGCCAATGCAATGCTGAAAGAACTGGAGTAATATGATCATATTTCTTTGTTCAAGAAAGTACTCTAGCAACTGCATTTTGAACTAGCTGAAATTTGTTAATTAGGCCAACAGGGCAGCCGCCTGGTAATGCATTATAATAATGTAATCGAGACGTCATGAAAGCATGAATGAGCTTTTCAGCATCAGACATTGATAGCATATGTCGAAGTTTGGCAACATTTTTAAGATGAAAAAAGCAGTTTTACAGATGCTTGAAATCTGGCCTTCAAATGACAGGCTGCTATCAAAAATCACCCCCAAATTTTTGACTGAAGATGAGGACTGAACTAAGAATCCATCAAGGGTTAGTCAGTGTTCTAGGTTTTTGCGTATAAGTTTTTTGGGACCAATAAGCAAGACCTCAGTTTTATCTGAATTTAGTAATAAGAAATTATTAGTCATCCAATTTTTTATTTCAGCTATACAATCCGTTAATTTAGTAAATTCAAACAAATTATCAGGTTGAGAGGAGATATAAAGTTGTGTATCATCAGCATAACAGTGGAAGCTAACACGTTTTTTAATGATATTACCTAGCGGTAGCATATATAGTGTGAAAAGTAAGGGACCAAGAACTGAGCCTTGTGGTACCCTACAGTGTACTTTTGATCTTTATGATGTCTGTTCATTAACTGATACAAATTGATAACGTTCAGACAGATAAGACCTGAACCAGGCCAAAGTAGTTCCTGTAATACCAACATAATTTTCAAGCCTATCAAGGAGAATATAATGATCGATTGTATCAAATGCAGCACTGAGGTCCAATAGCACTAAGAGAGAAATGCAACCACGGTCGGACGACAGAAGAAGGTCATTTGTAACTCTTAGGAGTGCAGTTTTTGTGCAATGAAATGCTCTAAATCCAGATTGAAATTTTTAATCAATATTGTTTCTTTGTAGGAAGGAACATTGTTGAGCAGATACGATTTTTTCTAGTATCTTTGATAGAAAAGGCAACCTTCTTCGGGGTCAAGCTGTGGTTTTTTAATAGGAGGCTTAATGACAGCTAGTTTAAAAGTTTTAGGAACGTATCCTAGGAGTAGGGATGAATTAAAAATGTTAAGAACAGGTTCAGAAACTTCTGAAAACAATTGTTTTAATAATTTGGTCGGTATATGATCTAGCATAGATGTTGTTGATTTGGACGAATTTATCAGTTTAGATAAATTTCCTCACCCACTGTTGAAAAAAATTTGAAGTTTATCCATTAACGGTCTACAGTGCTCTAATTGGGACGATGCTGTAGGAGGCAGACTGATGGTGCATATTTTATCTCTAATATCATCAATCTTGCATATGAAAGAGTTCATAAAGTCATTACTGCTATGTTGAGAAATGCATGTTGATGCTTTATTTTTAGTTAGATTGGCTACTGTGGTAAACAGGACCCTAGGGTTGGGTTTATTTTCTTCTATTAAAGTTGAAAAATAAGCAGATCTGGCAGATGTTAAAGCTTTTCTAAAGTTAAGCGAACTTTCTTTCTAGGCCAGACGAAAAATCTCTAGTTTTGATTTTTCTCCATCTACGCTCCATTTTCCGGGTTGCTTTCTTTAAGACACGTGTGTGCTCATTGTGCCATGGCATCAGATTTTTTTCCCTAATCTTTTTGAAGTGTAATGGAGCAACTATATCTAACATGCTAGAAAGTACGGAATCAATAGTTTCAGTTGCAGTGTCAAGCTCTTCTAGGCTTCCTTGAATGTTATTGTAAGAAAAAATGTGGACGACGTGGAAATCTCAATGAAGATGTTTATTCAGCATAGCAATCTCAACATACATGGCAGTATCTTGAGTTCACCGGAGTCAGAATGAACCCCGAACATTCTTAAACTCAAAACCTTTATACTGTTTTAGCTGTTGCCTCTAGACTTGCCTTTTAGATGCAAATTAAGTTGCTCCTTGGCTGTTGACCCAGCTGCATCCTCTATCTCTCTATGTTAATGCAGTTTCAACACCATTGATGAGATGGTTCTCTGTGCACCACACCCATCCCCATTCTACAATTGTTACAATTTGGTCGAGATGTAGTCACCTCAAACAATGAAGAGACAACAAACTGTTGACTTCTCATAAGTCAGCCTGTTTGAGAAATGAGCATCAATTCACCATTTAGAGTGGAAGTTGGGTCGAGGCAGACACATTTCTTACAGTCCCCTCTCTGATGCTCTTTGGCCCAGAAAGAAGCATCACAACCACTCTCTCACAAATTACACCTCCCTTCATGGGCAGGTGCCCAGTGGCGGTAAAGCCCTGACTTAGGTTGTTCTTGGCTGGGCACCAACGAATCTTACCCGTCTTGGGGTCATCACCTCATGCGCACTGGTTATTGCTCCATCCAATTAGGCAAGTTGTCATAGTCTCTTCTTCAAATTTGGAACTATAAAATACATACAATTTCTTGGGTTTGGGAAAGGAGCATATTAACACCATGACATCTAATGTTCCAATGTATCAATCTAAAAGTACTACAGCCAAGGCCAAAGGAGCAAGAACATCAATCAATAGAGAAAATAGTGTGTGTGTGTGTGTCTGTGCGTCCATCTGTTTGTGTGTGTGTGTGTGTGTTTGTGTGTGTGTGTGTGTGTGTGTGTCTTTCTGTGCTTGTCTGCATGCTTGTATGCAAGCATTGTGTCTCTTCTCGTTCATTTTCTTAGCATGTACATAGTTTATCCATATGTACCATTACACAGTATACTGTCCATTTAGTGCAAACTAACTGTGTCCACTTTCTCAGTAAGATCCTCATTAAAATACAAATTAAATCCACATTAAAATCAAACAATAAAAACATTAAATATTTGCATTAACTACACCATGTACAGTCATTACACAACATATATGCAATTACAACACAAGAAGCATTTGTGTGTGCAGGCATTTACCTTTTTTTTCTATTTTTTTTTCTGTGTCTACTTAGTGTTGACATCCTCATTAAAATCAAACATTAGAAAACATTAGAAACATTAAATGTTCACATTAAGTACACCACATTTGTATCTACTAGATAACATATGTGCCCTCACAACACAACAAACATTTGTGTTTTTTTTTTTTTTTTTTCCAAACACATCGTGTCCACTTTCTCAGCATGGACATCTTTTATCCAAATGTGCAACTTATTATTATTTTTTTTTCCATTCTCAGAGTGGACATCCTGACAACATCCACACATAAGCATTTGTTGCAGAGCAATATATAATCTATCAATATGTATTTTGTGTATGTATATATGTATGTATTTATGTATGTATGTTTCTTCATGTGTCCTTAATGTGGGTCTGTATTTTGCCTGTTTTCATTAACTTCCCAGTCTCTAAAAATGGTTTGATCTCCATTTTCTCTGTTCCACTGTTAAGTCTTTTTCCGCTGGACAACAAGTCTTTCTTGAAAAAGCAGTCACTGGTATTCCATTTTGTGCTACTTCCACTTTCCTGTGTATCTGGGTTTCTAGAACTTCATCAGCATCTCTGGGTTCTTAATCTCATCAACATCTCTGAGTTCCTAATCTCATCAACATCAACATCTTCACCATCTCAGTTTCTAGATGTCATCTGGGTCTTGAAAAATCTAATTGATGCTCGGCCTGGAGTTTTGGATCTCTGTCGGTTTCTGTGAACAAGACTTTTTGGTTTCTGGCTCTCATCAGGGCTTGAAAGATCTGATCAATACTGGGCCTGGGGTTCTGGATCTCTCTGTTCTCTTGAAGAACCTTGTTCTTTACACAATCTCCTCGTTTCCGCCACTGGTCACACTGGCCTGCTTGTCTCACCCATAACTGGATCATGTTTCACCACACCTTTCAATCTAAAAAAAGAATAAAAGAAGAGGTTGCCCCCCTTTCCCACACAAGAATCCTCTCACATTTAAGCATCACACAACAGTAATATCATTATTTAAAAAAATAAGAATTACATTAAAACATGTATTATAAATTACATTTTAAAAATCAACATCATTTAAAATGATTTCTCAGAAATTATACAGAATCACCCCCATTTTGATAGTAAAAATATATTTTCTAAAATATTCTACTATCATGAAACAATTCCTCCAATTCACATCAGCATCTGCTTGAGACTGAGTTACAGTCATTTTCATGCAGTGATGTGTCTGAAAAGGTGTGAATGGGTCCTTCCTTCATTCCTTTTAACTCTTCCAGCTGGTTTTCTAGCCTGGCTATTTTCTTATGTAAATCTTTATAACTTGTCTTTCTTTTGACTGAAACATGACACTGTATTGCCTTGTGTCCCAAAATTCCACATCTGAAACAAACAATATTGTAAGGCTGTTTTTTTTAACTACAGCGGTTCTGAACTGTAGTTCTGCCGAATGACTAAAAGTTATCAGTATGATGGTAAAAAACTGTACATTCTAGTCAAAACCATCCTTCTGCAATCTTATACCAAAAGCGGAAATAAGGGCAGTATTAATAGCTTTAAATGTGGGAGAGCGTTGCTATTATGTGATTATATTGTATTGCAATATGGAGCCATTAAATGTTGATGTTAAATCAAAAGTAATTGACAAATATTTGAAAATGAGATGATTTAATGACAATAATTCTCTATGGTTACAACTGAATTTGTTACAAATAACTGTATGACACAATAAAACATGAAATGATAAAAACATATGATAATAATTGTACCCAGTTTAAATGTAAATTAAAGTTACCTGAGAGAGTGAGAGAGGGAGAGAGAGGGGGAGGGAGAGAGATAGAGAGAGAAAGAGCAGGAGATGCCAAGGGCCAGAGCAGGAGAAGAAAGAGACAGAGCTCCGTATAACACCTTCCTTTGTACCCTTCTTGACCATGTGACCAAAGCCTAAAACCTGAGACATTCAAACTGACCAATCGACACGTGACTACATCATCAAAACCCCCACAGTCCACAAAACAGTTCCTGATTTCATCAGGGATTTGTGTGAGTTCTCTTTGGGGAAAAACACATGTTCTGCCATATAAACAAATGCATATAATAATTTTCATCCCTAGAATATCCTGGTCTTTCCTCCTGTTCTCTAAACAATATCTTGCTATGTGGCCATTTTTTTCACATGCATGACAAACAATGCTTTGAGATTTTGCACTGTTCTGGCAATTTCTCGCAATGTGACCAGCTTTTCCACATGCATAACAAAGAACAACACCCTCCGCATTCACACTTGTAAATTTCCTTGCTCTGTGATGGAAACCATTGGACGAGCTTGAATATTCTCTGCTTGCAAAGGCAGCAACAGGATGCCTTACATCTTTCATTTGTCTCTGTGAATTTGCATTATTGTTGTAAAACTGTGTCATTTTACCAATAAGGTCATTATAATCAGAGAGTGGCGTCACAAGCATTGTCACAGCAGAATGGGTTATTGGATCACACTTATTAATCAAGGCAGACTTGAAACTGACGTCATCTTGAGTAATATCAGGATTGCCGCTGAATGTTTTAAACATCTCTAACAATCGTTCAGAAAATACTCTTGGATGTTCCCCTTTCCTCATGCGTGTCTCGGATATTTTATCCCAGTTTACAGACATCACACCTAAGACTTCAAGCAATGCTTGTTTCCTCTCTGACTTGTTTGCAGTTTTGTCTCTTATTTTCTGAGTTAAAGCTCCAGACAAAGTTTCAGGCAAGCACATTTTTAGCAACACACATGCATCACCATCTGTATATTTGTACACTTCTGCATATTCCTCTAACTTCTTTAGGAAATCTAAAGGATCTTGTTTAGTGGGATCAAATTTCCCAATATTTGCAATCACAGCTTCTAGTTCATTTGGGTTAAACCCTCTGACCGTGTTATGGGTCACTGATTCTAGCCCTGCTTCACTAGTATGCATGGTGGTATTAGAGTGAACGGGTGCCATAGGAAATCTAACTGCACAGTCTGAGCATTGACTACTGACTGACTGAGAATCTCTTTCCCATTCCTCATCATCTTCCTGAATGTCTGCCATTTCTGCATTTCTGTTTGCGATTAATGTCTCACTGGTGTTATTCTCTCTTAGGCCATTCGTTGTGAAGAAGTGACAAGTAACCCTTGCTTCTTCCAAATTACTGTACAGTGTTTCTACAGATGATGCTAACAAGTCATTATGAGTTTTCAGACGTGCAATCTCATTCTGCATTCTGATCTTTTCTTCCTTCCATAATGTTTCACTAGCCTGGTAACATTTTGAAGCAATTGCCCCAACACTGAGTCTCTCATTTTCAGCTTCTAACTCCACTACTCTTTTTCTAGTTACCTTGTATGATGCAAGAACAGCTTGAAGTGCATTGGCTATTTTTCCTTTATTATGCTTAGGCATTTTGGAAACATTTTCAAATTTAGAGATAGCCCATTCATATGGCTTATCTACAACTCTCTCTATACCATCAAACATCCCAACTGTGCCATGCTTAGCAATTTATTTAATGATCATTTCTTCCATTTTCACAATCTTATTCAATTCTCTTCAGTAGTTCAATAGATGTTATTTCTTTACTGACTGAACTTTAGCAAGTTATCTTAATACTTGCTAGAACAATTATTCACTGCTCCTGTGCAAATGAATAAAAGCTACAAGACCATTAAATGTCTGTACATCAGTGTCTATCTGGTTTGAACATTCTACACTACATCAGGCCTCAAATTTTAAGATACACTCATAACAGTTTCAAATGTTTATCTGTAAGTTATCAGATAAAACCAATCTGCATATTTCTTTTGTCTTGTAATTTAAAATTTAAAACATTGCTACATTAAATCAGGCAAGACTTCAGGCAAATTCTTTAGTAAAACCTATCTTTAACAGTTTCAGACACCCTACCAAATATAATTCTGTGACCACACTACCTCAAATCAATTCAGTTACTTTAGAATTTTCACAGAATAAATCATAAATCATAATCATAAATCAGTTTCAGTTACATTAGAAACTTGTAAGTTTGTTTACTTTAGAAACAACAATTCCAATACAACTCCACCACACCACACTGTGGGTTGATTCAGTAATGTTAGAATTTTATCAGAATTATTCAGATCAACAATAAGTTTCAGCTACTTTAGAAACCTAAACTTCAGCACTTTGCTTCAATTACTTTAGAAACAACAGTTCAATACAATTCTACTACCACACTACGTCGGGCTGATTCAGTTTCGTTAGAATCTTAAACAAAATTGTACAGAATAGGCTTAAGAATTCCTTCTGCTAAAACTGAACAAAACAAATTCTCTTGTGTCCTTAATTTTCTTTTCTAGATTTTTTTAAACGAGGGGGATTACCACAACAAAAAAAATTATAAGAAAATCCGCTTTTCTTACCTTTCCTCCTTTGTTGTTTTGGAAGTCCTCGCTGGATGGCTCGCCAGTGTAAGAAAAAATGTGGACGACGTGGAAATCTCAATGAAGATGTTTATTCAGCATAGCAATCTCAAAATACACGGCAGTATCTTGGGTTCACCGGAGTCAGAATGAACCACAAACATTCTTAAACTCAAAACCTTTATACTGTTTTAGCTGTTGCCTCTAGACTTGCCTTTTAGATGCAAATTAAGTTGCTCCTTGGCTGTTGACCCAGCTGCATCCTCTATCTCTCTATGTTAATGCAGTTTCAACACCATTGATGAGATGGTTCTCTGTGCACCACACCCATCCCCATTCTACAATTGTTACAATTTGGTCGAGGTGTAGTCACCTCAAACAATGAAGAGACAACAAACTGTTGACTTCTCATAAGTCAGCCTGTTTGGGAAATGAGCATCAATTCACCATTTAGAGTGGAAGTTGGGTCGAGGCAGACACATTTCTTACATTATGGAAATTAGAAAGATCAAGTAGGTTACTAACAAAATCATCTTTAGTGCTAGCGGTGATCATCCTACCATATTTGTGAATAGAAGATGATTTTGTAGAGCTATGAATACACAATAAACAGGAAATTAAATAGTGATCTGAAATGTTATCACTCTGCTGCACAACTTCAACATTATCAATATCGATACCATGTGATAATATTAGGTCTAAAGTATGATTATGTCGATGGGTAGGCCCTGAGACATGCTGTTTCACCCCAACAGAGGCTAGTATGTCTAAGAAGGCCAGCGTTAAAGCATATTTTTCATTATCTATGTGAATATTAAAATCACCAACAATTATAACTTTATCTGTGGCCAGAACTATTTCAGATAAGAAATCGGCGAATTCTTTTGTAAAGTCGGTATGGTGCCCTGGAGGCCTATATATAGTTGCCAATACAAATTTAGATTAAAATGTATTGTTTAAATTGCTCACTGAAATATACAACACTATTACTTCAAATGAATTATACTTGAAGTCAGATAGCTGAGTAACACTAAAAACTTTATGTATCAAGTATCACAGAATCTGTTCAAGAATGCCTAAAACTTATAGATGCCTTCAGCAATTTATCTGGTAACAAAAATAATTGGAACAAATCTATACTTATGCCACTTAACTTATCAGCAAAATTGGAGAGTCAGGACTTACCCACTATGATTCCTGTCAACACCCAGTTCCTCTCTTTTCCTCATTGACCTGAAGCATCGTGCTCTAGCTTTTACCGTCATGTTCACCACATTAGCCATGAAAACCCAAAGGAGTTGGCTTAAGAATAGCCCTTGCAGTAATATTAACATATTTGACTACCTTACCTGCTTATTTGTGCAGGTATCCTTGTAAAAGAACTTGTAACCTCTGTCGACCTTTGACTTAGAGGTCGATAAATTAATCTGGACAAGCCGGTCGACATCTCCAAATATAAAGGTCTGCAAATCTTAGAGTTTTTATTTTTATTTTTTATTTAACCTTCAAATAACAAACAGGCATTTCAACTTCCATTGTTTTACATGTATAATATTACATCTAAGCAGTACACAATAAACAAAATAGTACAAAATATTAATAATAATACCATAAATAAACCTTAAATAATACAAAAGAAAATACATTACATTCAGGGTGGGTCAGTCCCTATAAGCTGACAAAAGTTGAGAGCTTTGAGGCACCTTTTGTTTTTACTTGTTTTATGGATTTAAATAAAATGTTGAGATCATTTTTAAACGCTTTGAAACAAGGAGAAACTTTAACAAATTAAAAAAATTAAACAGAAATTCCATTTCTTTGTTTTTCATAATGGTGCCACCATGGCGTAGTGAGTAGCACGTTCGCGTCACAGCAAGAAGGTCACTGGTTCGAGCCTCAGCTGGGTCAGTTGGCATTTCTGTGTGGAGTTTGCATGTTCTCCCCGTGGTTGCATGGGTTTCCTCCTTTCCTCCGGGTGCTCTGGCTTCCCCCACAAGTCCAAAGACATGCAGTACAGGTGAATTGGGTAAGCTAAATTGTCCGTAGTGTATGTGTTTGAATGAGAATGTATGAATGTTTCCCAGAGATGGGTTGCGGCTGGAAGGGGATCCGCTGCGTAAAACAAAATGCTGGATAAGTTGGTGGATCGTTCCGCTGTGGCGACTCCAGATTAATAAAGGGACTAAGCCGACAAGAAAATGAATGAATGTTTTTCATAAAAATGCAAAATTTTACAATGTGATGAAAATGCCAAATTTCACAACGCAGGTATTATATTTTTTGTCATCAACCACTCGTACAATAATTTGATAATGGAACAACTATAAAAAATGTTCCTGAGATGCAATATCTTTCAAGCAGAAAATGCAAGCATTACTGTCTAAATTAAATCTTATTCTAAGAAACTTATTACATGGATAAATGTCATTAATTGTTTTGAAATGTACTTTCATTTTAGGTAACAAGGGAAATGACAGGTATGTTTTTGTAACTTCAATAGTGTCCGCTTTAGAAAATCTCTCAGATAAAACTCTTCTTTTAACAGGAAGAGGAAAATATTATTTTGTCAGTAGTGATCTCAAGACCTTGTTGTTGCATTTAATATCCAGAAATGGATTACTCTTCTGTGTTTGGACTCTAAGTAGTGAATATTAAACAACTCTGAACTGAACTCCAACATTAATAACTGGACTGACACTTTCAATTTACTATAACCTTCTATGTGAAGCTGCTTTGACACAATCTACATTGTAAAAGCGCTATACAAATAAAGGTGAATTTATTTGAAAATGAATAAATATCAATAAACAAATCAACCAGTGAATGTATTACAGAAGAGTATTGCTAACTAAACTTAGAATCTCTGTACCGCCTTATACTTCAGATCCAGTAAACATTCCACTGAACCAAATTAGCCTACAGTGCTTCGAGAACATAGAACAGGAAGAGCTAGATAAAATTATAAATAGTTCTAAACCAGCTACGAGTATGCTAGACCCAATTCCAACAAAATTACTGAAAGAATTGCTACCTGTAATAGGAGAACCTCTTCTTAACGTTATCAACTCTTCTTTGTCATTAGGACATGTTCCAAACTCTTTCAAGCTCACTGTTATTAAGCCTATTATTAAGAAACCACAACTGGACCCCTGCAACTACCTAATTATAAGCCTATTTCAAATCTTCCATTTATGTCTAAAATACTAGAAAAAGTAGTTTCTGCCCAATTATGCTCCTTTCTGCAGACGAACAATGTTTTTGAGGTGTTCCAGTCAGGTTTCAGTCAGGCCGCATTTGACACAATTGACCACAATATCCTCATAGATAGCTTAAACTCTACAGGTGTCCAGGGAACGGCTTTACAGTGGTTCAAGTCATACTTAACTAATCGTAACCAGTTTGTGAATATTAATGGACAACCTTCACAAGTCAGGCCAGTAAAGTATGGGGTGCCTCAAGGATCAGTTTTAGGCCCTTTGCTGTTTACAATATACATTCTGCCCCTGGGAGACATTATTAGAAGACACGGGATCAGCTTTCACTGCTATGCAAATGATACTCAATTATATATTTCTACTAAACCTGACGAGACGTCTAAACTGTCAAAACTAACTGAGTGTATTAAAGATGTTAAAGACTGGATGACCAACAACTTTCTTCTCTTAAACTCAGACAAAACTGAACTATTACTTATAGGACCTAAATCCTGTACACAGCAGATCTCACAACTCGACCTGCAACTAGAGGGATACAGAGTTAGCATTAGCTCTAATGTTAAAGATCTGGGTGTCATATTAGACAGCAATTTAACTTTTCCTCCCATATCACAAAAACTGCATTCTTTCATCTGAGAAATATTGCTAAGCTACGAAGTATGCTATCCATCTCAGATGCAGAAAAGCTAGTTCATGCTTTTATGACTTCTTGGTTGGATTACTGTAATGCTCTGCTCGCTGGTTGCCCAGCCTCCTCTATTAACAAACTTCAGCTAGTAAAAAATGCAGCCGCCAGAGTTCTTACCAGGTCTAGAAAATATGATCATACCACCCCAATTTTATCCTCTTTACACTGGCTGCCTGTTAAGTTTCGTATTGAGTTTAAAATATTACTTCTTACATATAAAGCATTAAATAATCTAGCTCCTGTTTATCTAACCAACCTTCTGTCTCGCTACAATCCAACCTGCTCTTTAAGATCTCAAAACTCAGGGCTTCTGGTAGTACCCAGAAGAGCAAAGTCAAGTAGAGGGGGTCGAACCTTCTCATTTATGTGTCAAGTGTCAAGATGGTGTAACCCCCATTTATTGAGCCCACAGCCCCATTTTTGTTAATATTGTGCAGAAGACCATGAGACAGGAAACTATCACAGAGAAGGACCCTTGATAAGACTAATTGCTACATGCAAAGGATATTAACTCTTTTTTTTAAAAAATACTCTGACCTTTTTAATGAGTGGTCAGATATTCTTATATACGTGTCAAATGGTAAGACCCCAAGAGTACGGTATAATTGGTCATTATTATAAAAATAAGTGTTATCGTTAAAAATTACATTTAAAATATATTCCCACCAAGTCCATGTGCTTACATAGGTATTTTAATCATGCCTGTCAAAATTGATTTTAGGTTGAAATGTCAAGCGGTGAAACTGGTTACACCATTTGACTCCAATTACACATCTTTCTGTTGGGGGCCAATTTAGTCAAATATCATTAGTTCATGATACTGATTAAAAATGCTATATAAATTATTCTACCATTTGGAACTATTTTGGGTTCATAGTGTTGCATAACTTATTTATTTATTGAGAAGGTGGTGCTTAATCCACAACCTTACTATTAAAGCTCTGTAATCCTAGAATAATATAATTATGTTGCTATTATGTTGTTCAACATGAATGCTTTTTAAAAATGTTAATTCAGTACACTGTGGGAGAAACTGGAGCACCCGGAGTAACCCATGCAAACTTAACACAAGAAGGCCTCCTGCTCCATCCATGACCCGAACCAGCAATTTTCTTGCTGTAAGGCAAACATGCTAACTTAGCCCTGTGAATTTTTTATTCCTTTTCAAATAATTCCCAAGTGATGTTTAACAGAGCAAGAAAATGTTCCATCGTATTTCGTATATATTTTTTTCTTATTGTGAAAGTCTTATTTGTTTTAGCTTGGATAGAATAAAATATGTTTAATTTTTTACATTTTTAAACAGTTTTTAAAGTCAATGTTATTACCCCCTTAAAAAAATCGATTGTCAACAGAACAATCCACTGTTATACAATGACTTGCCTAAAAAATCTTACTTACCTAATTAACCTAATTCAATTCAATTAATTCATCTTTATTTGTATAGTGCTTTTACAATGTAGATTATGTCAAAACAGCTTCACATGCATTATAAAAAATTTAAACAGTGTCAGTCCAGTTTTCAGTGTTAAAGTTCAGTTTAGTTCAATTCAGCGTGGTTTAATATTTAGTATTCTGAGAGTCTAAACACTGAAGATTAATCCATCGATGCTTAGCCCTACAAGTCCCGAACCATGCAAGCCAGAGGTGACAGCGGCGAGGAAAAAAACAATTGGCGAAAGTGAAGAATTAAAAAAACTCATTAAATAACCTAGTTAAACCTTTAAATGTCACTTTAAGCTGAATACTAGTATCTTGCAAAATAACTAGTGAAATATTATGTACTGTCATTATGACAAAGACAAAAAAGAAATTAGTTATTAGAATTTAGTCATTAAAGAGCACCTTTGATGAAAAATCTTCTTTTTAAGCTGTTTGGACAGTCATATGTGTAGTTATAGTGTATAGACGGTCATTTTGGGGTGGTATAAACACACCCAGTCCCTTTTTTTCAAATTAACAGCATAAAAACGGTGAACCAATTGGAGCAGTTTTGAGACCGACCGCAACTTGACGTAGGAGTGCGGTTCCCCCGCCCACCGAATTGATTGACAGCTGCGTATTAACATGTCTCCGTAGTAACGTGTATTATCACATCAACAAGACAGGACGTGCACAAAACAACCGGGAATAAAAGGTCTGTTCAGTTCGCGAAGGTCATTAATCCCCATCAAATGTGATCAAGAGTGAGTTTAAGTTTAACACGTGTTTAAAACAGTGCATGTTTGTAATAAACTACAGCCATTTACTTCAGCTTTACTTCATCACCACAGCCGTGTGTCAGCAAAAAAGACGCTTCAATCTTGGTTTGTTGACATTTAATCAGGTTTATTGCGTACATTAACATAACAGATATCCATACAGCAGTGGATATTAACCCGTATCCTTTCACATTTGCTTGCAAAAGCAGTGCAAAGCTCAACGCGCGCGCTGTCTGTGTGTGTGTGTGTGTGTGTGTGCGCACGTTCGTGAACGAACTCTGTAACTGCATTGTGTGTGACTCATCGTTGCAACTCCTTAACAAACACATTAAACAGTCTTTAGTAAAGTTCTTACTGTTGTATTCTCAAACGTAGTGAGATCTGCTTCCTTTACATCTGTTGCTGTTGTGTCTGTCTGTCTGACGCAGCCGAGGGCGGAGACTGAGGCACGCTGACGGGAACGTGGGCGGGGAGGACTATTCTTAAAGGGCCAGTGCCAAAACCGGCAAAAAGTTGTTTAGAGCTATAATGGAAGAAATTTAGACAGCTATAATTAATAATCTGATGGGTATTTTAAGCTGAAACTTTACAGACAAATTTTGCTGACACAAAAGACTTATATTAAATATAAAAAAGGGGTCATGTATGTGCCCCTTTAAAACTATTATGTTTAGAAATTTGTTGAAGCAGCACTTTTAAAAAAGTTCAAATTTAACATAGGAGTGGTAACAATTTTGATGAGCCTCTGCTGACTGGGTGCTCACAGCCTTGAGTTTTGGAGACTTTCATACTTGAAGTGCTACACATGTTTGTTTTAGTATTATTATTCTATTGATGAGGGCCACAAATTTAATGGAAAGGATGTTATTTATGTATTGAAGTTCAGCAACATGGTTTCATGGTTGTGAACACATTTGTCAATGACAATCACACCCCCTCAGATATAGTCCCTTAACTGTCATTATAATATGAGACAAGTACAACTCCTCACCACGATGATTTCTTGTTGTCAGACATGTTGGTCAGCATTTAAAAGAAAGTAAAACCACTTCAGCTAAAATTGTTGACTATTGTATTTGATATTCATTGTCAATTTCAGTCAATTTTGGCTGTTGAAGCATCACGGTCAGGTGGTGTAACTGGTTTGTGTCAATTGGTGTAACCAGTATTTTTTATAAAAATATAATTATATACGTGGAGATAATGTGAAATACAATTTAAAACACTTACTTTAGTGTAATAAAGTGTTTTTTAACAATTTGTACATAATTTGTCAAAGATTATTTAGAAATCAAATTTGTTTTTAGCATGTGTCCGGCCAAATATTGCAAAAACTCATTAAAATTTACATTTAGACATAACGCAAATAAAATGTTGGTATGATATTTTAAAATGAATTCTTTATTTCTGTGAGTACACTTGCAGATCTTCTAGGAGGAGTAAAATATTTTATATTTCTAATGTTTTGACAGTTACACCATTTGACATTTTCAGGTACATTCAGGCTTAACATTTGTAAAAAAAATGGTGCAAATAATAATTTTAATTACTTAAAATCACATGAACACAATCTGTGCATTTTAAAATACATGATAGATGCTTTTAAATCATCTTTTAAAAAAAAGAAATTATTTCTCATCTTGCCGCACCTTATTTGTCACTGACCCATGTGCTCTTTAAATCTAACATGCAGTAAAGATCACTGATTTTTAAAGAAATCAGATCTTAAACATGAC